>RJWT010023561.1:0-16775 GCA_004365215.1 Cuniculus paca | reverse complement strand
GTTGAATCAATAGAATTTAGCACCTAATTGGATGTTAGGATGAGAATGATGGAGTGGTCATAGGTGATTCTCATGTTTTTAACTTGGACACATTAGATGAGTGAAAAAAGGAGCAACTGAGAGAGGCAAATAATGAATTCTGATTAAGACATATTAGAATTCTTTAGAACTTCCATGTGGAGAATTTTAGTAGGCAGTGGGGTACACACATGGATGTAGAATTTGGATCTAGATTGAATAAGTAAATATGAGAATCTTTGCTTATGAATGGTAACTGATTCCTAGGAATGGATGAGATCACTCAGAAAGAATGGAGAAAAGGACGAAAAGATAACCAGAAAGAGAACTCTGTGAGAATATGCAAGTAAGAACATTTTTAAGGTAATGAATAAAGGAATAAATGACAAATAGGCACAGCACGTATAGAAGGGACGCTTTCTAGTGCTATCTAAATATTGCTACTGAATCAACAAACTATCCTGTCTGTGCTTAAGAAATTCTGTTCTTGATATTCTTAAAGAATATGTTATTAAATTAAGAATTGAAAATAGAGAAGTGTTGCATAGAAGAAAGCATCTCCTTAGGACTTTTTCAGACATATCTGTGAGTACTCTACTCCAAAGGCTCTATTGGTAATTGAATTATAGTATCCTCTTATTAGTCTGCACGCAAGAAACTCTTTAAAAGCTATGTTTGAAATATAATATGGAATGTGCTAGGAATCATTTGGTGCTCATCTAATGTTGTTCAGTCACACAGATAATCTTTCTAGTCTACCTGATTGGTATTCTTTTGCTTGGGCAATTGGCTTTGGATTGAATATTCAAACTCAGCCAGTTAGCATACACCTAAAAAATGTATCTTGAATGTTCCTTTGTTGGATAAATGTTTGTTTTATATAGTTCATATAGATTACTTATCTGTTAGGAAGCATTCCCTAATAACATAGTTGCTTTTGAACCCCCTAATTTTCTATAAACCATTGAGAATTATCAGTCCTCACTGGCTGTCTTGAGATTGCATATATTATTGAAGATGTTTTGACTAACTCACTGCAATAAAATTGTAGTTCTGCAACTTGTAATAAAACCCTGGTTTATTTGAACAATAGAAGAAAAATATACCAAAACTATTAAACCATCAAGCCAACTTGTCATTGGAGAATTCATACACCATCTTCTCTCGTTTCACATGTTCCCAGACTTGATAGAGAGAGGATAGTTTGGTTTCAATGGAAAGCATGTCCAAGCAACATTTCTAGACAAGCTGAATTTTCCAAGTAGTTTTTCTTATAACCAAGCCATAACAAATACATCTCCTAGATAAAGAAGTTGTTTATGTGTTTTGGGTTTGTATGTTGCTATTTCCTTTACTTTAGAGCAGGCCATTTCAAACGTTTACATGTATAAGCAAACTAGGTATTTGATAAGCAGCTCTATTTGTTTTCTCAGAGTTTCACTACTTTATATAGTCAGTGTGTTAGTTTAAGCTAGAGGGAATTTGTGGTCTCTGTGATCAGGAATTCAACTGTTTTTTAAAACTAGGACAACTCATTCAGGACCCCTCTTGTCTCTCAGGAGCTATTCTTGTTCCCCATTCCTTTTCTCCAATAAATTCTCCTACTCTTAAAAAAAATGAAACTAGAGGACAAAATAGTGTTTAAACTACCAGTTGTTAGAACACATCTTGTTAAATGGTACTTAAATGCTTTACTGGCATTCTTACTATTTTGTAGTAATATTACATCAATAATTATAATTACATGAATGCACTATAAAAGAAATAAGGAATAGTATTGGAAACTGCTAGATATTCTGACAAGCCTTACCTTAAAATATATTGTATCCCATTTTCCTTCCAAGGAAAGAACAAAGGACATGAAAAAAATCTTTCATCTAGTGTCTGGAAAAATATAAAAGTCCTCTATGTGTTTCTTAGACTTCTGGGCATCTAGGGATTGCCTGACTGGTTATAATGTATCCAGTTGTTACTCAGTTAAGCAAAAATAAGTCCTAAAATCTAGCAAAGCTGAGCCCAATGGAGATGATGATGTTTAGTGATAACTCACTAATCAACTTCATTTTAATCAATAACATATTTCTCTTAGTAGAAGGTCATGGGTCCTCTTAATTCATTAATCTGAACATACAGGAAAGACAAGGGTTTGTCTCTGCTAACTAAAATGGGGACTTAAATTATGTTTGCCTTTAAAGCCATCTTAAGAGATCTAGATCTCTTCTGACCCTTAGTTGCTCCCTGTCGGCCCCACACCTTGACAACCCTTCCCTTAAGAGTTGAATGTGCTGAATTCACTAGAGAGAGCCAAGAAAGTGTCCCAGAACTGGCTTCCTTCAGGGGACCTCAGCTCCTGAAACTTGGAATCCCAGAATCTGATACTGGCAATAGGGCCTTGGTATAGGGCCAAACCAACCCACAGAAAGGCAGGTTTGGATCCGTTATGAGCTTGAGAGATTAATGCTTGGTCTACCTGTCTTATATATGTCTTGTGCAGATGTTGAAGTCCTCTGCTAAAATGTGCCTTTCTTTGGTAATTCTCACAGATGCAAAGACTGAATTTTGTGCACAGTCAGCAAAGTTCTGAGAGTTCCAGGAAGAAGAGGAAGGTCAGTGAACCAGTGAAAAGCTTCATCCCTAACAGAAAATGAAAGATGCTTTGTCTATTTTTAAATAATTGTATTTTGCAAAAAGACATATAAAGTATCTAAGCAGGAAAGTAAATTCTTATAACCCAAACCTTTTTCTAAGTTGTTTCTAAGTTTTTTTAGTCACTGTACTGAGTGTTAAACTACTGAGCAGGGCTTAGGTTCACTTTGCCCCAAGGAATAAATGTGACCAGGGCTACTTTGGGATAGCATTATTTCAAGTCTGAGTTAGCGATGAGACACACTTTATGTTTATAAAAGAACCACAGCACCTATAAGCTGTTGTTCTCATAATAAAAGTCTCAAAGTATTTAGACTACTATAAAATATTTTAACTTGTTGTAACTCGTGTCCTGGAATCTCTCTATAGCTTTATTAAAATTCCCACAGAGTTGCATAGGGTACATGTGGAGGTGCTTAGTTAGGTATGATTTATGTGTTAACTTTAGTCACCAGGTAGATTAGCCAAGTGTGGGAGCAACATGTGCTCTATAGTGTATCAGCTAAGTGCAGGGCCAACACATCCTCTCCTTGTAGGGTTCCTCAACTTGAGCCCTAAGCCATGTCCTGTTGGGCAATCCTAAAGGGGGGGACGTGGTTTAATTCAGGAATCTGATTCCCTTTTAAATCCTCTGTTGAATATTTCCCAATAAATACTTCAGTATATTAGTTTACAACCTGTAGATGGTGTTATTCATCTTGTCATCCTGGAATTTTTTTTTATAGACTTAATGATTAGTATGAGTAAATAATGACTTAAGTATTATTTTTATTTCTATAACATGGAATTTAAAGCTTTGAATAGAATCAATAAGTTACATATGAGTGTATGTGCTTTATGATTAAATAAAATAAAAACACAAGTTGTTTTTTTTTCCTCATCTTTTTTTACACGGGGTAGTTTCTTCACTTAGATCAGTGTTTCTTCAAATGTAAAATGTAGTGAGGCTATCAGTACCTGGAATGCCATGAAGATGTGGATTATTGGGCCTGCCTCATTTCTACCAAATCAAACTCTCAGAGGTAGGCTTTGTGGAAAATTCAGGATTTTACTGCACACAAATTATTGAGAACTTCTGACCTCTGGCCCAGACTATGGAGAATCTCTAGGCCAGATGTGCATGTTAGCCAGCATGTGTGTTACAGTATCAGAGACGAAAATCCAAGGGAGCCCGTCTGTCTAGCATCATCCCTTGCTGGACTCATCCGCTTTTGACTGTACAGGGCAGCCTACCAGCTGGCTCCTGGAACTGGATTGAAGCATCAACTCCTGCCAGCGGTAGCATTTTCCCTGCCCAACATATTAAGTGGATTCATGTAAGCCTGCTCTGCCACTAAAAGGAAAAGAAGTGGAAAGGTATTGAGTTTATTATATCCTTGATAGAATTGTAGCCTGAGTCACCATAATTTCTTTTAAAAGAATCACATAAAGAGATTAGCTGTCTAGTAAAGGGATTAGATTTATTTTGTGTCTCTCCAGAGGGCAGATGTAAGACCAAATTGGTGAAAGCTACAGAAGGTCAATTTGGCTCAGTTTAAGGAGATACTTTTTTCTTTTCTTTTTTTTTATTTTAAAGAGAAAATAATTTCAAAACAAGATAATAGGAGGGTAACAATGGTTAATACATTGAGTATTGCTATCTTTAAATTAGTTACTCAGAGTACAAGATATGGGCATTTAATTGTCCTAACAATGTTAGCACAAACGAGAAGATATTTAACTCCACAGGTTGTCAGAATTTTGAAATAGGCTACTTTATGAGGTAGTGAGCTTGCCTACATTACAAACATTTGAACACAAAGTTGCTTTACAAAGACTCTAGGAGTTTTTAACTCACCAAGCAAACTGGCTTACAGAATAGTCAGTCAACCTAGATTGCAGAAGGAGTCATTTTGGATTCTTTTGTTGTTGGCTCTTGGTTTTTCTGAGACAAGGTCTTGCTATGTAGCACCAACGGACCTAGAACTCGGGATCCTCCTGCCTCAGCCCTTGAAGGCTGGAACTACAGGCATGTGCCACCATACCTGGCCTATTTTGTTAGTAAATGGTGAATTTAGCTCTCAATCTATATTTATAGTCATCATAAATTTAGCTAAGGTTGACAGATTCTTAAAGTTTAGAATCAAAATCTGTCTAGAAAATGTCTGTAGTGGTTTTATTGTCTTTTTTTAACACCCCTTGCCTCAGTGAAATAGTTTTATCACTTGCAGAAGGTGGCATGTGTATTTCTGATGCAGATGTGTATGAGGCAGCTGAGAGAAGTTGTTGGGCCTATGCCCTCGGCCGGGCACACAGAGAAGGATATCTTTATCAGGGAGATCTAAGAAACATGCAAACTCCTGATTTTACACAGCATAGTGTGTATACGCAACCAACTATCAAGATCGGAGAGTATTCAGTTCCAATTACTGAGTGATTTATTAGAAGGAAAGAAATCTCTAGTCTATTCATTTCTGTCTCTGTCTGTAATGGAATGAGTAAACATAACTGCATCAAGGAGCTGGAACTTCAGAGAAAAGGAAAAAAACCTAGCCCCTGAGCTGGGAAGCCTGAGCTGTATGAGACTAGCCCTTCCCTCACCCTGACTGTGCTTGCTTCTTCAGCGTAATTACAAAGATTAGATGACGATAGCTTGGAAACCGGGACATTGTTAAATTAAAAAATTATGCGGGGGAAGTTTGAATTTGGCTGTTTGCGGTTTTCTGTCTTTACAGAAAGTTGGTCTAGTTGGAAAGAAATGGGTTAGGCTCGTGATTGCCGCCAGCCTTTGAAGCCAGGCATCAAAACCGCACCTTCATTTCCCTTCTTGTAGGTCCCTCTGGTGTCTGGGTTCTTTGAATCTCCAGCTCACTTCTGCCAGAAAGAGGCTGTAAATACTGAATAGTGTCAAAATTGCATTCACATAAGTTCAAAGTTGTGTATGTGCTTTTAAAATTCCACTCACCATGAGAGCCAATTTTCAAAGTAACTTTAAATTATCAATGTATAGTCTCAGACCCAACAGCTTTGGATTTTTAGGGATTTCCGCAGATCCTTACAGTAAGACTAACTCTCAGTTGTAATCAATATCCTTTAGAAGGGGATCCCAAATGATAAACGAAACTTAACAAACTGTGCTTGTAAGAGTTAAGACAAGGACTTCTACACTGTGAGTTGATTCTATACAAGCGAGAAAATGTCTAAATGCATCGTCTTTACAAACTATTAGTTTCTTTAAGATAATATTTTAAGTATGGTTTGTGTACTGCGGTGCTGGTTGAGGGCTGATATGTAATTTTCAGTTTCTGTGTAGAACAACTTTATCACTGAGTGCACTATTATTCTGGTTAAAAATAAAAGTAAACTTTTATTAATGGGCTTTTTGGTTACACAATGGTAAAGTCAAGTTGCTATTCAGAAATAGCCAGAGTTGAGGGTCTAAAGAGTTGACCTGCTCCTATAATGTCCGCTTGGGTGCACTGCATCTCTGCAAATAGGGTTTCACATTCTGCAAGGGTCTAATTGTTGAGACATACTCTTCTAGGAGGAAGTGGTAGCTCACAGATACTCTTGGCTGACTCTGTGTAGGGTGGGGGTAAACTGGTCCCTGCCCCCTGCTGGAAGCTGCACCTAAGATTTGCTCAATAGGGAATCTTGGAAAAAGGCTTGGCCAGCTATTCTGAGAATAGGCTGATTGATTCAGCATCAGTTTTTCTGCATTATAATTTCATTATGTTATGTCAGAGCCTGCAGTAAAGTCTCACTAAACATTTTAGTCTGGTCTTGAGCCGAGTGTGGTAGCATACACCTGTAATCCAGCACTCAAGAGGCTGAGGCAGAAAGATTGCTATTAAGTTTGAGGCCAGCCTAGGTTACCTAGTAAATTTAAGGCCAGCCTGAACCACATAGTGAGACCCTGTCTCAAACCAAAAAACAAACAAACAAACAAACAAACAACCATAAAAACATTTTAGTCTGGTCTTAACTGTGCTATTGGATTCCGCAATACAAGAGTGGTGAGGCAAGCTGGTTAAGACATCCAGAAACATCTGGGAGGCACTTAGGGAGCATGCAAGCATTCCCCAGGATCTCAAATATTTAGGGGCAAAAACTCACCGTAAGAGTTGCTTTAGGGGGTAGTTATTTGACTGTTTCAGCACTTTTGAAGGCTAGAGAAGTCCGGGGCATCTCGGTTTGATTACCGTAATTACTAATTGACCCTAGGATAAAAGACAAGTTTAGTTTCCCATCTTCCTTTTAGCAAACTGGTTAAGGAAAAGCCTGAGCTGCTGAGTTCAGAACCTGACTGCCATTTTCTAGACAGGTCATTTCATCTCTCTGGCCCTCAGTTTACTCAATCCATGAAATGTGGCTAATAATGATACATACCTTGTGAGGATTAAGCAATGTGACTCAAGCAAACTACCCAGCTTTTGTATAGTCAGTGCTCCACAGATGTTCATCATTATCGCTATTTTTAAACTCTTAGCATGTCCTCTTCCGTAGTCTCCAGAAGCTTAGGATCCCTGTGCTGCTTTTTGTCTACCCAGAACTCCTACATCAACATCCTCTCCAGGGCCAGGGCTGGCACTTGACCACGTTCCCGGTTGCCTTTGTTCTCAGCACCTCCCCACAACCTTCCCCAAATCGAAATTCCCTTTCCCTCAGGACAGATCATGGAAGGGAAACATCAAATTATGCTTAACAAGCTGCCCTCCCACATCTGTATTTTAAAACAGAAGCTTGTTAATAAGAAAAATGAATCTCACCTAGAGACTACAATATGACAAGAGGTTGAATAAATAGGGAAGAAGAAAATTTAAAGAGAATTTATAGCTGCCTTCAAATATATGAAGGACTGCCACGAGTTACAAGAAACCATAGACACATTCTGTGTTGTTCAAAACAGCAGAACACAGAGCCCACAAAGGAAGTCAAGGAGAGGCAAATCTGACATCAACATATTAAAGACTTTCTCCTACATCCTCTAGTAAAGTGCCTGGCACAAGGAAGGCAACCAACATATTCCTGTTTTTATTAGCAATTACAACTTTCAGCTGGTTACTGCTTCTGGCTACAGTGAATTCCTTGTCACTGGATGTGTTCAAGCCTAGTGTTCAGGATTCCTGTTGTCCTTTTGGATAAGAATTGAACCGACTGAATAATGACTCTTCCAGCTATAAAGATACTTTTATTAATAGCAGAATTTCAACAGAGAGATTTTGGAGCAAAGGAATATTTCATAGTCTTTTTTCCAAAAGTGAAGAGGTTAAAATTGAGGTTCTGGAGTTCAAACTTTGGTCATCCTACTGACTCCGGGCAAGTCATCTGCTCTCTCTGTACCTTAATTTCCTCATCTGTAAAACGAGGGCAATAGCAGTGTCTTTCTCATAGAGTTATTGCGCGAGTTAAATGAGTTACTGTAGTCCAGGTAAAGTGCTTAGAGAAATGTCTGGCACATAGAAAGTTAATGCTTAGTAAACATTAGTTATGAGGTATTATCTGATACCCTCATCTTTTCTAAGTTTTTAAAAGTCTTCAGCGTGTACAGGGACATCCTCTATAGCACAATTGACCCTGACCTAGATTTTTCCTAAATCAGATGCCAGCCTTGGCCGCTGTGATTACCCAGCGCACTTTCACTCTCCTGTAAGCAAGCTTTAAAGCTAAACAAGCAAGCAGGGCCTGTGCTAGGCAGTTTATGAAGGATCCTGCTGATGAAACACAATCACAGCTGTGGACACCCTCACCTGCTATGTGCCTGGCAAGTAGTAGATCCCCAGTAAATATTTGTTTAATGATAGATGAACTTGGCAGGGTTCTTATTATTTCCTACATTTTATTTATTTATTTTTGATTAGGTAATACATTCACATGATTTAAAATTCAAAAGGAACAAAAGAATATATAGAGAAAAACATTTCTCCTGCCCCCAGCCATCCAGTTCCCTTCCCCATAGGTAACTAACATAACCACTTTCTCATATATCTTTCCAGAGCTATTTTAGGCATAAATAAGCAAACATGCTTGCTTACGCACATTCATTTCTTTCTGTCTTTTTAAACAAATGGTACCATACATTACTCTAGACACGATTATTAAAGTGGCCCCAAATGTGGAGGCGAGTGTGGTTATGCAAATGAGGGAATACAGAAGAAAGAGCTCAGAGGCAGAAAAATCAACCGGGAACTGCTGTTATCTCAATTTCAGATGAGATAGCTAAGAGAGAGGGAAGTTAAATCACTTGCCCAAGGCCACACAACTGGTAAATAGCAGACTTTAAATTTTGAAACCAAAGCAGTATGCTTCCTGAGACCATAAATAAAAATGGTAAAGAAGGTAAGTGGGATCCTACAGAAAGACTTCACTACTATTCAGCAAGATTGACAGGGGAAAATCCTTAGTAGGTTAATACAGAAAAAACTTTTCCCTAGCCTTCAAGTGTGCCTAAAACAGCCAGTAATCATTCTTCACAGACGTTATTAGGCAGAACTGACTTTATTCCCTTGCCTTTACTGTGCACACCCACCACACTGTTTTCTTCTAAGAAATTATAACATTTGGAACTATTTCTTTATGTTAAAGAACTGGTGTGGTCAGGGCATTACCGAGAATGACAACTATCTCTGCCTATCTATGGGTCCCAGAATATGCATGTCATTCTGAAACCACAAGGAATGTGGTTAAGTCCCCTAGTCACATCTCTCAACAAAGATTTATCTGTTTCACTGTTCTCTCCAAAGAGCTTTCTCTTGGACTAAGATGTTAATTCAGAGTGATATCTACTAATGGGCTTTCCCTAAAAATAGCCTATTAAAGGAATTAATTACCTTGCATGTTCAGAAATTGCCAAGCATAATGAAATGGCTCCCCAGCAATAACTGTATGAGATGGAAACCACTGAACTAAATCACAGTACAGACAAATACCTATCAAGTGAAATGAAAATTCACTAAGATAACTGCATACTCTACCAGAGACCAAACAGTGAAACTATTATTAATGGAACCAATTTTCACTGACTGAAGTTTTATTAAATAAAAAAAAACATTTTCCTGAACATTTGAGGTTTGTTATTGTGTCACCTTTCATTTGAGGCCTAAATTTCCCAATTATTAATATTGCTAATTAACTTTGAGATACAATGTAAGGTTTTGTTTTAATTTTTAAATAAGGAAATAGTTCTTTCTAGTCAACAGAGAATAAAAGAAATGGATTTAGGATGCATAGAGTTGCACTCAAATTCTAGTTTAGATTGTTTTCAACACAGTGCTACCTAATTCCTGGAAATAGATTAGATCGCCTTTTTACTCACTTATTCCTCTGCATGTTCCATTTTTCATATGATGAAAATCTCCAGAAATGTCAGTAACAGAATAAAAGAATAATGCCTGATTAAGTGTAGTGCTGGGGATTGTGCTGGTAACTGGCAAATCACCACCAATATATTGATTTCTTGGTAGATTGGGAGATGCTACAGTGCAGTACACCATGGACTATTTACTAGAGATTTGTCAAAGTGTGGATTTTAGTCTTAATCTTGGTTTTCCTTTTATTTATTTAACTATCTGTTCCTCTATTTCATTAGCTGCAAAATGTGGGTGGTGAGCCTCCCCTCCCATCCAAAGTTTTTACCAACCAGGTGGTGGAAGCAGTACATTATGATGGTTTACTCTAAATCTGGTGCAGTGCCTGTGATTTCTGTGATTGGACTCCAGGATACCTGCAGGGATGGCAAACCTTTTAGAGCTTTCAGTGTTAACAAACAGACTGCTACAGTATGCATGCCACTGGCTTAGAGGAAGGGATAGAAGATTCCATGGGCAGGGGATATAGCCCATGGTGCATCAGTGATTCTAGAAAAGATCTGATCCCCAGGAACCAGGGGACACCAGGCCTCTGCCCCTTCTCCAAACATTGGGGTTACTATTGAGCAAAAGTGAAATTCATCTGAATCTAGTCTATGATTAACTGAACATGGGCTCCAGTCAGAATCAACTCTGCCTTCACAATGAGGTTCAAGGGGAAGTTGGTTTTATTAATGAAATTCATTTACAATTATAATAGGAAACACTTATTAAAGTGCTATATATTCTTTAAGAGATTATGGTGATGACACACTGTGTAAAGTAATTTAGAAAAGCTGCAGAGGTTGCAAGATGGTGAAACGCCTTTCAGTATCTTGTTACTGCTTAAATTGTAAGTGCTTCTTAGAATGGATAGGCTAAATAAAATCTAACACAGGTCTAGCCGAAAGTCATTAGTTTAACAGTTCTGATGGAAACTGTTCAACCAATTCTGCAACCAAAAAGACAAACAGCTTAAAGCTGCCAAGTATCAGTATTATTGTAATAGTCCCTTTATCAAAAACCTATAACTGAAATTTATAGGTAAGAATTTACAGTAAGCACCAAGTACTTGGAAACTTGTCAGTTAAGGTTTCCCATTATAGAAGACCTTCTGTTGTAAACTTTTTAACCCTCCAAAGCCAGAGAATTAAGAAACAAACAAACAAACTTTCATAATTAGTTTCTAAGGAAATTATATAAAGGTCATGATACTAAGAGAAACTTTTTACTGTTGTTTCCAATAGGACGTGATAATAATGCTCCTAAGGAAGAAATTGATTTCTTTGTTTTAGGGAAGGGTTATATAAAATAACAAGATCTATTTTTTCAATTTATTTCTAAAGGCAAGAGTTAACCAAATCACTTTAAAGTGACTTCATTTCCTGCTGCTCCCCTAACCTCTTCAAAATTGAGACTACAACAAATATTTGCATAGGTTTATTATTCACATTTAATCATGAATAATTCACTTTGTACAGACAGCTGGGTAAACAAGTTATTTGGAGTTTCTTTTTTCTAGATTTTTTCATTGGCTGAAAGGAAATGGTACTGGTAGTGATTTTATATGGTTTTCAGTGCCATCGTGGACACTTTCTCCAGGGCAAGATTTCCCCACCATTGTGATTTTTTTTTTTTTCAGTTTACTTCTTTCTGTCAGTTCTTGGACTGCATCTTACCAACATAACATTTTGTATTACAGAATGAAAAATTGTCTAGTTATTTAGTTCTATAGTCTGCAAGACAACATAAAGCATGTTTCTCATTTTTCACATATTAGATTTTTTTTAAAACTGTGGATTTGCTTTCATGTAGAAACTCTCTTGATAGGAAAACATCCTTCCAAGTTCATTCTGCCTTGTCATTATATCCTTTATCTTTTGCTGTCAGTCATTAACAATTTCACAATTATTTGAATACTTACCACGAAGTCGGTTTTCATTTCCCTCTGCTCCTTCCAGGCCTATGTGAGGGAGTGAAGCACGTATTACCTGGCTCAGGTTTACCCAAGGCATTTCAACTTCTGGGTGAGGGGGCAGAATTTACCAAAGGTCAAGGATCCTTCCAGGCCTTTGAACGCCATTAACCAAATTGTGATAGTATATCAAGTGGTTAGGAGAGAATTAGCCTTTCTGTATTCATCTATGCTCATATGAGGAGGGGTGATAGTATATCCTTGGGAAATCTCTGCTCTTTGTCATGGCCTGGCAAATAACTAAGAATTGTAGCCACCCACCAAAGGTCATGCATCCGCCCTAATTGTGTTAGTTGAAGACAAACACAGGCACAGGGCTATATATATCCATTTAGAAACACATATCACAGAAATATGAATGTCATAGAAAATATGGCAAGTAGCATGACAGAGAAAATTAATTTGACTAAGTTAAAAACTAACATTTTCTTTATTTAATAAGCACTTAATGTTTACTATGTGCTGAATGTGTTCTAAACATTATATGAATTAATTCTTTAATTTTCTTAACTCTGAGATAGTTACAATCTTTACCCTCACTTTACAGACGAAACTGAGGCACAGAGAAATTGAATAATTTGCTTAATGTCACCATAAGAAGTGGAAAAGCCAGGATGCGAACCAGGTAGTCTGGCTTCAAAGTCTGTGCTTTTAACCACATAGCAAGTTTGGAAAAATAAGAAAAACATAACAAAGAAAAAATTGCCAAGCATAATGGCACATACCTGTAACCCATTCACTTGGAAGGTTCAGGCAGGAAGATTGCCAAGTCCGAGGCCAGCTTGGGCAACTTAGTGAGAGCCTGTGTCAAAATAAAAAATAGAAAAGAGGAGGTGGTGGCTCAGTAGTAGAGCACTCTTGGGTTCAATCCCCAGTACTACTTGGAGAAGAATATCCATAGTGCTATGACCCATTTTAGCATATTTCCTATGTGTGTATATAAGCATTTCATTTAGTGACCTGTATCTCTATCAATTTCCTGATTTTTTTTCAGTTAATTATACCTTCTGAACATTCTCCCATGCAAAGAGATTAATTTGACTGAATGTTCAAACCATTTTCTCAGTCTACTTTCTAAATACCAGTCTAGTCAAGTTTGGAAGCACTTATGGTCGGGGTGGTGAAATAGGGGGCTGCTGATTTAGCAGATGCCTCATTTCCCCAAACTCAAAGAGTTAACCTGAAAATGGACTACATATACTTTATTTTAAACAATCTGAAAGAAGTGTGGTAGCCTAAAAATATAGTGAGACATTTTCCTTCAATACCTTTCACATTCTGTCCACTTCATAGTGTCAATTTTCTTAGGAATGAGATGGGGGTGGTGAGCTTTGGTGTGAAGAAAAATGTAGGCTAGTCAACAGGAAACCCCAAAGTGCTTGATACAGCGCTGTGGCCTCTAATTGTACCTTGGCATAGGTACAATTAGAACACAATTAGTTGTGTTCTCTTTCTTCGATAGGTGTTGTCAAACAAAACAACCAAATAAATAAAATGTTTGGGACAACATTTGCCTAATTTAACAAAACTGTTATTTTATGCTAAGACCTTCAAGAGCAGTGTCTAAAGCCAAGGCAGTAGTATCATGGCCATGACCAATTGTAACTTTTGACCAAGTCACACGTCATCCTGCCAACAGCCAGAGAGGTAAGCAGCTCAAGTAAGCACTGACCTAACCTGAAAATCTCCTGTAGCACAAGGAAATTGGCTTGAAAAGACTTTCTCGTTTTTCCTCTTCGTTAATTGAATTTCTAGCTCTAATTAAAGAGGCAGAGATACAAAACAATATTCAAAAGAGAAAGTCAAAGAATGACGTCCAACTCTGAGGGAAAAAAACCCTCAAGTCTCATGAAATCACTAGGAGATGTGACTATGCTGACCCTTCTCTGTCATTGAGCTGTTTTACCCATTTTCTGTGAGGAAGTGGAGAGGAAGGATAAGGGCTAACCTCAAAGGGCCCTCTCTGGAAATTACTTTCATATGCATGTAAATTTCCACAATAAGTACCTTTAAGAGCATGCATGCAAATTACTCTTTCGAGCTTCTTGTCCAATGTTCTAACTTGAATTGTGCTACCAGAAAATCGGTGCATTTCAATTGCTAAGTCAAACTTGGAATTTTTGGAAACCAAAACTTTCTGCTTGAGTCCTCAAATCCCTCTTGTACTTTCCCTTTAAAGCACACCCCCACCCCTACTTCCCTCACTCCCTGGTTCTAGGAGCCCTCAGAACCCTTGAAGGTAAAACCCTTGAGACTTAAACCTAGACCTTTTGAGCCACTTGAGATTTAAGATGTCATACCAAGCTGCCAAATGAATAAAATAAAATTTTTCTTTAAGCCTAAAACCAAGGTCAAATCTCTGTGTTTCCAGTGTTTTTGTGAACTAGTTCAATGCTTAGTTTTCCTTCTAATCTTGGAGGCATGGGGACAGGGAGCTAGTCAGCACTTCCAACCAGCAGCCTGTTAGCTGTTGAAGGTCACCACCTCATTCAGTCTCTCCAAAGAGACTGCCAGACGAAGAAAAGCAGTGAGTGCCAGGACAGTCTTTCTGCAGGGAAGACTTAAGTAGATAATAACACCAATATATCAGGATAATATGTAGCCATGTACCACATAGCAACATTTTGGTCAACAACAGGTTGTAGTGTAGGACGGTGGTCACGTAAGATTGTATCCCCTGGTTTGTTATGGCCATCTTAGTGTGCACAAGCACACATTAGTGTAACTATGAAATCATCTAACAACACATTTTCCCAACTATATTCCTGCCTTTTCATGACTCAAAACTGTAGAACTCTCTCTGAACCCTAGACAGGCTAGCTCCCTGCCCTGGCATAGTTTACAGAGAAGTTGAATCTAAGTGCTGGGGCACATACCCTGTGCTCTGGATCTCCCCTCACTCTGAGTCTTCGTCCTCCACTCCTAGTCCAGATCTACTGTAGCCTTTTTAAAGTGCACAAAAGGCTTTCTTCAGTACATAATGGCCAGTTAAATGAGCCTGATAAATACTCAATGTTCGGTTTTGCTGTTCTTCTACCCTAACCTGAAGAGCCACCCCCTGAGCTCCCTGCTGACTTCTTTCCACACACTCTCACCACGTATCTCGAATTTTCCACCAGGGTTGCTATCCTGGAAAACCACCTACAACTTGAACCTGGACCTTTTTTCCCACAAACTCACTTGCCCTGCATCTCATCTCTCCAACTCCTGCTAGAGGGCCAATTTGTAGTGCACAGTGACATATTTTAAAATCCAAAGGCTTTCAGGATTATTTACTAGCTGTGCGAGCTTGAGTGAATCATATATCACCTCCTGAGTGTTACCTGTAAAATGGCATCATAACTATGAATGAGGGCAAGTGAAACCATTTGGAATACTATATGCATGAACTAACTTCTTTTTCTCTCCTAAAGCAGATTTCAGGGTTGTCGTAGTCAGGGGTCGCAGGAAGAACAATTACAATCAGGACACAGATTTTATAATATTATTTATGATGGTTACCCAGAGTTAAATACAAGAAAGTGCAGGAAATCTGTCCACAACACCAAAGACCTAAAAAAATTTAGCTGAAGGCCTAGATTCCATAGTAATGTCCTGCATGACTCCTGCTGAAGACCTAGAGCCCATGACAGTGCCTCCCATGAGTCCAACAGGAGGCCCAGAGTCCACGACAAAGACTCATGCAAGTCTGTTTGATGGATCTGTGCTGAGAAGGCCCAAAGGTCAACAGTGGAAGCTGGAAAGTCTATGCCAGTGGGATGAAGGATCTGTGCTAGTAGGCTGAGGGTTCTATAGTGGAGCCAAAAAACGATGCTCAAAATAAGGACCAGGGCTCTCCAAAAAGTACCACAGCCATCCTAAGCAGCAATGAGGTCCCACGGTCCTCCAGTGATGAAAACAGTTGAGTACATGCCAGGAAGCCCATGTGACTTCTCCTGGAGTTTAAATAGCAACCATCTTCCCCTCCAGAGCCAGGAAGTGATGCTCAACATAAGGACCAGAGCTCCTCCAAAGTGAACCACAGCCACTCTCAATGACAAGGTCCCGAGCTCCTCTGATGAAAATGGCCAAATTCATATTGGGGAAGCCAGCCTGACAAGCTCCTCCAGGAGAACCAATGGCTCCAAACAGCAGCACTTAGGAGAACCCACAACGCCACTGCTCTTCCTCTCCATGTCTCTTTTTATGCTGGTAACTTTCCTCAGGTGAGCCATCTACACTCAGCACCCTGTTGATTTAATACAGCTGGTGTTAAGTTGACCACCAGTTTTTAATCCATAACAAAGGTACTGACCTCTCTTGCCCAGAATACTGCACCAACCTCCTCCTGTCCAGTCTCTCTGCCTCTAGACATGGTTAGCACATCTCCATTCTGGTCAAGGAGATGGGATTTTTCTGGAGTACAAGCATGACCAAGTTCATCTCCTACTGAAAACCTCCAGCAGTTCCCAGGGTCCCAAGGTCAAGTCCAGAAGTTTTGACACTACATGCCGTGACGTTACTCTACTCACCAGTGCCCCTTGTGCCAAGCTCCTGCTTGTGCCATTCTGTCTTCCACTTTTAAGGCTTTGAGCAAGCTGTTATCTCATCTATAGTGTTCTTCTCTCTCAGTGGACTTTCCAACTTCTATTCATGCTTCATACTGCAGCTTAAGCATCATTTCCTCTAGCAAGCCTCCATGAGTTAGGTCACATGCCTTCCTCTGTGCTCCTCCTGTTCTCATCCACTACCCAGTAACTGCCGGGCTTTACTTTCACCTAAGATGGCTTCCCAGTAACAACCATGGATGCCAAAGTAAGCTCTGAGAGGGC
>RJWT010023560.1:0-16770 GCA_004365215.1 Cuniculus paca | reverse complement strand
CCCCTAGCACCAATACAGTTCCCCATGAGGAAATAATGACCAGCAGCACACTGAAGCGGACAAGGAGACCCTTGAGGACATAGTTTCAGGACGGAAAGGCCAGTGGGAACGATAATTGCTCCAGGAGCAAGGGTTGGCCTCGAGTTCCTGACCACACAGACATGGGCCCTGAGGAGCAGGCTGTGCGCTCAACCACGGACCACGTGCAGGCGGGCATCAGCCTTGCGAGCGAAATGAACAGATGCTTCCCTGAAGAAGTAGCCATGGCCAACACACACAGGAGGAAACGCTCCGCACTGCTGAACATTAGAGAAAGGCAAATTAAAATGAGATTCCATTGTATCCCATAAAGAATGGCCATCATCAAGAAATCAAATAATAATGCATGCTGGTAAGGCTGTGGAGAAAAAGCAGCTCTTCCACATTGCTGGTGGGAACATAAGCTAGTACAACCACCACAGAAATCAGTGTGAAGATTGCTCAAACAGCTAAATCTAGAAATTTCCATGTGACCTGCCTATTCCCCTTCTAGGTATCTTCCCAAGAGTCATCATGTAACAGCGATCCATACCTACTCATGATTATAGCTGCACAATTCATAATAGCTAAATCTTGGAAGTAGCCCACAGGTCCATCACCAGATGAACACATAAAAAAATGTGGTATTTCCACACCATGGAGTACTACTCTGTCATAAAGACAGATAAACTTGAGTCATGTGAAGGAAAATGCATGCATCTTGAGACCATAATGTTAAGTGAAATAACTCAGACTCACAAGCTTAAAAATCACGTGGGTTCTCTTAGGTAAAAAGCCCAAATATTAAAGGCTAGATAATAAGTAGGGAGAAAGATCTTTCTCAGGTGGGAAAGGGACCAAGAGATGGAGGGGAGGGAGAAGGGGAACAGAAGGAAAATAAATCAAGATGTGTTATGTGCATGTACCAATTCCCCATGATCAATGCCTCTGCTATGTACTGAAAACATAGACTAATACAAAAATTTTAAAAAAGAATAATCACATTATAATACAATTATTTTAGAAGAATTCCACTGTTTCTGCATTTATACTACAATTAAATTACTGAATTAGAAAAAGGGAAAGCACAGGGATGATACGGAGCACACAAGAACGAGGATCAGTTGCCATTATGTACAAGTGAAATAGGAAACGCACACTTTCCTACAGAATTTCTCGCAGGAGCTTTGACTTGGCGTACAGGCACACATCTGGCCCCACTGACTTGTCACGTAAAAGGAAATCTATTGAGAAACACCTCCGAGTCAGTGTCTCATTGACACTCAGCGAACATTTTATGTTATATAATTCTATGTTTTAAAAAAACTTTAAACCTATTAGGATGTCTAGAGGCAGAAAAGTAAACTGTAAAGAGAAAGAGAAAAAAAACCTGTCAAACAATAAAAAATTATAGATGAAAAACAGACCCATAAGGGGCCAGCATTTAAAACTGCTCGGCAAGACTGTATCAGCCAGCACTTAGATGCCAAGTGCTCTAAATTCTTGACTCATTATTTTTCTGTAAAAACCTGTTAGTTCCTCCAAGATACTGGTTTTTATCATCTTGGAAGACTTGCATGAAGCAGAGTAATTTCCTCCACAAGTTTGTCCGGCTCATACCAAACCCACACACTGTCATTTGCCCTTTAAAAAAGGTATTACTGAGGCTCTGGGTAACCCTCGCCATGACTTTCAGCTTCACTGAGCTCAGTCCAGTATTTTTTCTCTAACAGCCACATTTTCCCAGGATAACAAAGTCCCGAATGTTAAGGAACTAACATTATGTCTAATTTCCAGCACTGGCGGGTTAATGTACTAGACTTACTCGTTTATTTTGAATAGCCTAACAGAAGCTTTTCTTTTCCAAAATCTGCAATTTTTCAGAAAAAGATATCTTTGTGCAGAGTTGGGCTAGCGGTGGCCACAGTGGGAACTTTAAATCCACGTGTGTTTCTTCTTGAGAGTAATCTGGGGTAAGCAGGCACGGGTGGGTGTGAGTTCAAGTGCAAACCAGTCTGAGGAGTCGTTCCGAGCAGAACATGTGTGCTTCTGAAATCAAGAGACCACTGAAATGCAGGGAACCTGGAATTCTATTACAGTCTGCTTAAATCCAAAATCTGTAGAAATGGCAAAATAAGCTAAAAAAATAAAAAAGTAACAAGGCTCTAACTCAGTAAAGAAGTACACTTCAAAGTAATACTTTCCCCGTAGTATTACCCTTTAATGGTTAAACATTTACGAGGAAATTAATAGACAAAAACAAGATAAGTTCTTAACCAGGTCATTCTGGGTTGATAATACAGGACAAAAATGAAGTCTCTAAATCAAATGAAAATTTGCTAAAGACAGAAACTTTAAGAATTTTAAAAGTAAAATATAAAACAATAGCATCCATGTAGATTAATAACAATAATGTCAAGTATTATTTCTTTATATCTATGAAGCCATTTTACAAAGATAAATAAAACTGTTAACTACGGTTAATGAGAAATCTATCTATCAGGACAGCAGAAGAAACAAATACCAGTAGATTACGATAGATAAATTATAGCAACCCACTACTACACACTTCAATAATTCCGTAAATCTCAGTTTATAACTGCTACCACAAAGAAATTCGAATAGTCTGCATTTTAAATGACTTTACAGAAGGAACAAGCATATGCCACACCATGGTCGGCCACAGTGTTTTCTAATTAATAGAAAAGTAAGTCGTTGTAAATTATCTGTATGTTTCTATTCCAAAGCTGAGTGCTGCTGCTGCTTTTTGCAGTTTTCTTTTTCTTCCTGGACTGCAGGTGTTAATTGATTCTGTTTAGCACATGAACTTAATTTACTGAGTGAGACTGCATCTTGCTGTATGTATTCTCACTACTGCTCCATTTCATCACCAATCCAAACAACAGTACAGAGGCACCATCACTAAAGGCTCATCACGCCACTGTAGTATTATGTAAATTACAGATAGGGCTGTGCTGACCATAGGTGCATGAAAATCATGGCACTATTAATTAACTGCGGTCAGCACTCTAGGTGTGGGCACTGATAGGCAAATTTCTATACCCAATGCAGTTCACCAAGCCCTTGAAGGTCCTCCTCAAAGTGTTGGGTGCACACTACGAGCTGGAGTTGATGTGGTTTTAATCAAATTTTACAAATATATAAAAGCAACTTAAGTTAGCATTAATAATTTGATGACTCTACTGCTGCTTTTTAAAATCCCAACCCCAGCTTCATATCCCCAGTGACCCTGGGCGGTGAAGGCTTAGGGCTGCAGTGAGATCAAAGATGCTGGGCTTTGTCTGAGCCTCCCACTTTCTGTCTGGGGCCGAAACTGTGCTGCAGGAACATTTTTCCAACGTCTGGCAGCAGTATTCCTTCAGGTCTGTTTTTCTGTTTCTGCTGGATGCAGTTTCATCTTTGGGGCAGGGAACGCAGCGGAGTGATTAAGAATACAGAGTTTGACGCTGGACTACTTGGTTCCCAGCCCAAGCTCTTGGCTGATAACAGCCAAGAGAAGTTAGCTAATCCTTTGTATCTGATTCTTCACCTGCAAAAATAAGTATCACATAGCACCTTCCTCAAAGGATTATAACTAAAGTACTTAATACCAGTGAGGTACTTAACACACACTCAGCACTTAACATTATAAAAGGGCTTTCTCATCACCTATCTACCTCGCTCAGATTTTTTGATCATTTGCATCAGAACTGTCCTTTGTTAGCCATTGGTGGGTGCTCCTCTCTTACTTTACTGAGAGGAAGCCCTGGGTTCTTCCTCAGTAATTTTGTATTATTCTCTGGAGAGCAGCTTTTACCATGATGGGCCCTGAGGGCTTTGCCCAACACTCCCCTGCATGTACTCACACTCTGCACTGCCTTAGTATGGCTTTTTTAAAGGTTTGGGCCATCTTGCTGTGTAAAATCTCACCAGTGTAACTGGGACAGGAGATCTATCCTTTGCAGAAGGCCTCAACTGCCTCATCCATAAGGAGGCTCATAACAGAACTTGTTTTATAGGATAGTTTTAAAATTATAAAACATAAAGGAGGAAGAGGCTTAGTGCTTGGCAGACAGTGGTTTAACAGGACATGGTGTCTGCAGCAGTCGTCCACCTAAGAAAGATTCTGCAAGACACACGTATCTGTTCTCAATGTAGTCAGCTTTTTTTTTTTTTCCATTTTTTTATACAAATGTATGCTATCATGTTCCAAAAGCTGTTAAGGCTGACATCGCATAGACTAGATTTCACGCTTTACAATTTCCATTTTCTGAAAGTGCAAATATCTCCAAAAGGCTTTAGTGCTATTACTAATCTTTCAGTGGGTGGCCCGTGATGGTCCCAGTTTGTCTCATTTTCTTTTGTGGAAAGTTCATTTATAAGACCACTCTGTTCCACAGCTGGGTAATGGCTGTAATGTTTTAAAAGCTGGATGTGATAGAGGAAATAAAAGAAATGTAAGATGTATCACCAAATGGAGTTTTTTTTTTTTTTAAATCTTTTTAGATTTCTGGAAAACTCAGTTAAGAAAAATCTGAGGAGAAAAAAGTCATCTCTTTTTTATGTCACAATAGTACTCTGATTTTGATATCCTAAAGAATTTTCTTTATATTTTAAAACTCAAAGTAACCAAGCCTTTAATTCTAAAGTCCACATAATTCATTCTGACTTGGCAGTTAGAGGCAGTGGAGATTTAGAAGGATTTTGAGTTTAAAGAGCCTTTCCGGTAGTCAGCGCTGTTTCTGACTCCCAGTAAGTTAGCAAGGCCGGCAATGCTGGTCTGGTCTGGTAACACTTCATGCCCTAGGAGAAGGGAAGATTACGTTTACAATAGGCCATTACTTCCTCCAGAAAAATATATAAGTGTATGTGTTATATGTGGCAAGCTTGGAAACTGCATTTTTAATTTGGAATTGGCAAATTATTTAAAACATACAACTTGTCTACCATAAATACGTATAATTATTATGTGGCAATGAAAAATAATAATAAAATATGCAGAAAAATATGAAAAACTCAGATGTTAGAACATGCTAATCTGAACACGTTAAGCAAAAAATCTCTGAAGATGACTGTGACCAGACAATAGGCCTATTTCTTAATTCTGACAAATTTCCTCTTTTATTTCCTTACCTATCTCTCATTAAACAGATAGTCCAGAAATACTTGTCGTTTAAGGATCTGGAAAAACTGGGTAAAACACTGACGCATGGAGTGAGGTCTGTGAAATGCACTACATTGAAAGGGTGAAGAAACAACACTGAAGACCCCAGTTACTCAAGCGGCACCGTCCTGGGGCAGAGAGAAAGGGAACACAGTAAGGAAACCTTCAGAGCACCCACAGACAACGCGCAGATAAACGAGGTCAGAGAAACACGGCTTCCACTGCTCACTCCCCCGATTCGCGCTTGCCCCCTCCGCCCCAAAATCTGCAGTGCAGGCTTGTGGGCCAGAAACAAAGATTCAAGCCTCAGGTCTTCCAGGAACATCCTCTAAGGGAAAATCACTTTACTATGTGTTGGCTGTCCATAAAATCTCCAAACGAAGCAGTAGCATACATATTTTTTCTAAAAATAACTGTTAAATTAAACTTCACATTACTTTTAGTAATGATGTTTTCACTTTGAAATTTCTATACTGAGAAAAGGATTGACATTGGTTTTGCTTATCCAAAGACAGAATTCGTTTACAATGTGAGAACTTGTACTAGATTCTCTGTATGTGCACGACAGGACTGATGTTTATTCAGTGAGGAACATGGGGGGCTATCACACACCACAGAGATACGAACTGTCACTTCCGCTTAACTCTACCAAACCAACGGAGCCACAATTTCCTAAACTGACTTAAAGCATTCCACCCGTATAGTTCTTGTACATTTTGTACATTTACATGTGTGCGTGTGTACCATTTAAACATGAATCAAGTCTTATGTTTCTTGAGCAAACAACAAATACCACTTAAATTGTGAAAGTATCATGTTTGCCTACATGTTATAGATGGCATATAAACTCAATGATCATGGCAAATCAAGACAGGTGTCTGGAAAACATAAAATAGCTGGTAACATCACAACTTGCAATTCACTAGCAATCATAATTTCAAATTTAATTTTTCAATTAAAACAAATAATGAATGTTTGTTATATATTTGAATAGCTAGAAAGACCAACCAGGATTGCCAATCAACTCTTTCCCCTTCCCTTGACAAAATACGGAAAAGGAAAAAAACATGTTCATAACATGTGTCTGATATGTGATTAAACTGCTCTTTATTAGGGAAAAATTTTATAAAACCCCATAATTTCAAGTTACATTTCCTTACAGACCTACTTCATTAAATTTCCAGAATTCTTTGTATCATCTATATTCATTGATAATATATTTTAAACAAAATATTTTGTGTTAACATATATGATTAACATTTTAAAGCACTGTATGACTCCTACTGGTCATGTTGCTAATCTGAAACACATTTTACAAAAGGACATATGATTTCTTCTATGATATATATATATTTTTTTTTTCTTTTTTTTTTGGTACTAACAATTGAACTCACGACTTCGCACTTGCCAGGTAGGTGCTGTGTCACTGAGCTACAGCCCCCGCCCTCTATGACATATTTTACATCCAGTTCACACCAGAGCAAAAAGCATTCTGTAATCTCAGACAATAGCTACTGTATAGACTAGCATATTTTATTGTTTTAATTAGCAGATTGCTACTGTGTGTCTCCTATGTGACAGTTGTTAAGGAGAACAGACCATTCTTTCAAACTAGTGGGAAGACAAACATATATTAATATAAAATAATTTTAGAATAATGTGTAATTTTATAGCAATCTGATACAAATACAGCAAAATTGTCTAAGAAACATGGACTATGACCAGGACACAGGCTCACATATGCTAGGGACCCCGTGGGGCTTCCAGCTGAGCACAGCTGTGACCTGTGTACTCAGGAAGGAGACACACACTCTGACACATGTCTGTCTCTGGGCCTTGCAGACATGGGATGGGGTGGGGGATGGCTGACAGAGTGTCAGAGGGTCCACCGTAGTGCCTTCAAGGCATTTCTGGGGTTTCCATAAAAAGAGGAACAAACTCAGACTCCATGCCCTTAGGGATCCCTGGAAAGACCCAGGTAGTAAAACACACGGGTCTTGAAATATTTGCTGAAATGGGAAAATGTGACTCTTTCCTTTTGTTCCTGAGTAATTTTCCCCTTCCCAATGCTGAGCTATCTTGGCTGACTTTTTAAACTTTCCCTTTCTCACAGTGAGACCAGGCAGAGGTCAGTGTGTCTGTAGTGGCGCAATGGCTTCCCCTGTGACCTGCACACTGGAGGGGTAGCAAGGAACGTCATCAGAGTTGGTCCTAGCAGGCTCTGCCTTCTCTGACATTACATCTTGAGCTCCATGTGGCATTATTTTATGTGCGCCTACATGCGTGTGGGTGCGGGCACTGTGAGGCTGGGTCCTCTGCTTAGAACCTGCTGTCCAAGGCTGCTGTTATACAGTATGTCTTACAGACAGCAGAAATGATGGAAATGGCATTTGGCTGACACTATCAAGGTGACTTAACTGAAGAGCAGTGGCTTGCAGTGCTGATGAAATGTGCAAGGGTGAGATGGGCCTTTTGACAGAGAGATGCACGGAAACCAAGATAAGTGGATTTAAAAAAAAAGCTTGAGAGTTTATGTTTAGCAGCAAGAGATAAATTAGAGCAGTAAGCGGCATTAGATTATGAAGGGCCCTGTGTTCTAGCCTGGGTGCGTCCAGAATAATCTCAGAAGTATTTAAAATGACAAATGGACTGTTCAACGGAGAATCCAACATTGTAAAGAAATTGAAAGCAACTTTGCTTCCCTTTGGAGATTCAGTACATGAACACATTCACAAGACAGTGCAGCCTAGAATTATAACATGTGGCAATGAAAAGATAGGGGCTAAAAAGAATGTTCTTAGATTTCTATGTGACAAAAAAATTAATGAATGAGTGAAGTTGTTCATTTGGGAGCAATCATTAAATATAAATGTGCATGACATTCTTACAATATTCCACTGTTATACCCTAAGAATATAACAGAAAAATGTAAACACAATCAGTGCACTGATAAAACAGTGTCTGAATTAAAAAGTAATATTAGAGGATGAACTATGAAGGCAGGGACATTTATTCTTGGTGAACTGCTGTATTGCCAGTGCCTGTAACCTTGTTTGGACAGAGGGGGTCTCCTGAAGCACTTCCTGTGAGTCAGGAAGCACTTCCTGTGAGTCTCTGGAAGTACTTCCTGTAAGCCAGGAAGCACTTCCTGTGAGTCTCTGGAACCACTTCTATAATGAGCCCTGTGTGTGGTGAGCATGGGGTCCTCACTATGAAGGGGAGGTGGTCACCCATGGGGTAAACAGAGGAACAGGAATGTTGCTCAAAGCCTAGAAAATTGCTCACAGTAGAGATCTGGGCACACCAGGGAGTGAAAGAAAATCTGTAACCTTAGAGTTGAGTGAAGAATGAAAAAAGGATGAGGCTAGAAAGATGAAGAGGCAGACTGTAAGGGTCCTGTCACCTGGCCTGGGAGGTCTGAGCTCCTAAACCTCCAGACAGGAGAAGGGGAAGAAGATGGACAGAAGAAAGTCCTCCAAAGGATACCACTGCTTTCACAGCCATGTGGAGAGACTGTGAAGATTGAACACCACAGAGCTGCGCTTACAGCCCAAGTTAGTGACCTGACACACGGAGACCGCTCTGTCTCTGCCACCCTGCAGCACATTCAGCTGCTTGACTGGAATGACTCCTTTAGTAAATGAGTACAGTAATATTTCAAAGGTAAAATGCCACTTGCATCCGCCTATCCTCCGAAAGTGCTTTGAACATCACGTTTTGTATTCTGCCTTCCTTCATTTCAGGCTTGGTAATGAGGAGTTGATACAAAGCACAAGCCCTTTGACAGTTTCCTTGTTTACTTCCTTTCACACAATATAGCTGAGTCAGAAAAAAACCTGCACAGATCATTAAAGTGGAAAATGTATGCAAATACATTATGCAGAAGTTAAAGTGTTGATGCTGGGTAGCACATTTTTTATTGCCGTGCTTTTAAATTGCCATCGTTTGTAAAGTCCCTTAACCAATATTTGTTATTAAGGTACCAGTAGCTAAACATTCACAGGTTTGTCAATTATTCATCAACATATGCAACTCTTTTCACCACTTGCAAATCTAAAGTATTTAACATGAAGCAAGGAGTGTTCCAGTGTCCTGAACTGCAGGGATTCAGTCCATCGATGTCGCCGGGCTAACCCAGAGCTGAGTGCTGGTCAGTGTCTGGGGAGCAAGGTGGGTCACCATGGAGCTTCAGCCATGGGGATGGTCCAACTTGAGGAGCTCTGGAAGGGAACCCTGTGCATCCCACATTTATTAGGCAGGTTTTTAATCCATCCAGTGCAGCAAAATACAGGCACTGGCTTCAGGCACTAGTAACTGTGGACTTTGGAAAACTCCCTAACACCCTCAGGTCCCTTCCTTGCACGGCTTGGTCTCGTTTTCCAGTGCACCTAGGGAAAGTCAGGCAGGCTTACCCAGGGTGCTACAACCCACATCCCGCCACCCTGATGCTTCAGGGACGATCCCTCCAATTCCAGGGTAACTGAGCCGTGAAATGACTGCTTGGTCCCATGAAGGCCAACAGCTCTCTCATGGATCGGTCTTGTTGTCTGTGCCTCACTGGGCCTTATGTGCTCAGTCCCACATGTTGGTGGGAGGGAACAAAGTCTAAGAAAGGATGCAGAAGATATCTCAGCAGTTACCACCAGGAGGGTTTGTGCCTCTAAGATGAGAATGAAATTCTTTTACTTTGTGTGTATCATCTCAGTGGTCCATGATAATGCTCTGAATTGAAGTCCTCTCTTCAGCAATTTTGGCAAGACTTGGAAAACTCATTGCCAAGTTAATATTCGCTTTATCTAGATTCCATATGGCATTTCTGATGGATGCATTCATATCACACCAAGTTCCTGAAGGTTACTACTATTCTCTGCTTCTCCAGAAGTCATTCCTCTGGCTCTAAGTCATCGCCTCCCTACTCTCTTCCCACTCCCAGGGGAACTGGCTTTCTTTTTATGGACATAAAAAGAAATATACACATGCACTACACAGGGCTGAGAGCAGAGGGAGAGAGATGGTCAGGTAAAGATACAACACTTACTCAAAAACTGAAAATGAATTCAGATGCCAAGGGTCTGCTAGCCTGGTGCAAAGCTCAATCAATATATCCACTGAACTGCTGCGAAAGGTCGCTCTCAGAATGTGAAATTGCAAACTCCAAAAGACTACTCTCCTACCATATCCTGTGATGTCTAAAATATGGAGAAAACATTTTAAGCACCATGACTCATGTCTCTGAATATGGCAGCAGTTTTCATACAAAGATCAAGTGTTAAAAAGGCATGGAAAACTGGAAAGGAAACAACTATATAAAAACCCACTTAGAGGATGATCTAATCTTCGTTGGTTCGAATTCCTGTAAGGATTACAAAATTCTACATGAAGGACACTTTCCATATTTCTCTTTCCACAGTTGTCATTAATATGGTATTTCAAAATACTTTTTGACCAAGATACAAGACAGAGGAGTTTCTTAGTATTTGAGCCATTATGCTTCTTCTTCGCAGTTGTAATCCCTCATTTTGGAAGTCAAGACTTGTCACAGTGGAAATACTGATGGTGCAATAAACTTCTGTTTGTTACGTACTTTTTATTTACAGCATCTTTAAATATGTTAAAAATCTAACAATCTCACTCAGGTGCAGAGTACATATCTGTAATCCCACACTCTGGGAAGCTAAGGCAGGAGGACTGCAAATTAGAGTCCAGCCTAGACAATTTAGAACTTAGCAAGACCCTGACTCAAATATCTCAAAATAAAAACAGACTGGGGATATAATTCAGGATGACGCCCCTAGGTTCAATCCCTACTACTGAAAAAACCAACCACCTAAGCTAACATCCTAACACTTATCCAAATTAAAGCTCTCAAGAACAGACAGTACCTAATAGCTACACAAAGTAAATTCTTAGTTAAGTGTTTCAACCAGAAAATCAACACATTCTCATCTCTAGGAGAGCTCAAAAGCATTTCACACAAGCAAAATTAAACTAGCTGTGCTGGAAACTGGCCAGGGGACTGCCATCTCCAAGGCTGCTTTCGCAGAGGCTGTGAGAAGCAAGTTAGCACTTGGAGTCTTCAAGACTTTCTTTATCCTCCCTGACGAACCATGCTGCCCAGAGGCAGCAGGCTCCTAGCGCAGCTGTGGCTCTACAGCTTGAGTCTTGGGAACCCACTTGTACACAGTTCCTCCAGGATTTAGGTCCAAGTTCCTCCCCACGAGGACTGGAATCCTGCTACCCTCACCAGGAACTTGGTTTGGGCTGGATGGCTTATCCCGAGAGGCCTCTGAGGCTACCACCCCAGCTAGATCTCCAAGCATCATCTGTGTTCTCCCTCAAACCCTCAGTGTCCTCTGCTAGCTCTGGGCCACCCAGTTCTTCTCCTGTAAATGTCTCGGTTTCAGAAATCGTGGGCAGAACGTATCCTCCTGAAATGCATGCCGGGTCCTAACCTCTGCTGGCCACACAGTGATTTTACTTGGAAACATTCTCCTGCTGACACGAAATTGTGTGCCATTGGTGGTAACTGAGGTCCTTAGAAGAGGGCAATCACATGTTAGGCCATGCAAAGATAGAGCAGAGACTGCCACAGCCACAGAAGGCAAGAGTGACCACCCCTGAGTTTTCGGAGGCAGAGTGGCCCTGCCACCTCCAGCCTCCCTACCAAGAGACAACAGTCCTGCTGGCTGAAGCAACCCAGTTTGTAGTGTGCTGTTCCTGCAGCCCTAGCGATGAACACACCAGGCTTGCTGCTCAACAACAGCAAGTGTGTGTTGTGAGTACAGACTGCACGCACAACAACCACGATGACAGGGGCTTCTTAAAATCTTCAGTCAGGGTTTCTAAGCATTTTCAAAGCTCTTGTTCAATTCATCCTCCAATAACCACGAGTGGTGAGTGCTATTATTTCTTATCATGGTACTCGCGTCAGCAGCACATATACTAAAATATTTCTTATCACGGTCCAGACAGGGAATCCAGGAAGTAGAAGTGACAGCCCAGCCTGGAAAGGGCCACAGTGGGCACTGGAACTGGGTGTCGTGCAAACCCCAAGGCGTGTGCTCCACACACGCATGGGACCTCAGCCAGCACAGTACCCAGGACTAGACAGCAAATGCCTTCTGTGAGCGCATGCCCTGGCCAGACACCTCTATCCACCCCACTGCAGGCAGAGCCAGGCTGTCTGTGGCCCTGAGAGCTGATGTCAAAATCCTCCCTAAAGAAAAAATTTGAAAAAAAGGTTGGAGAGGATGGAAGGGCCAGGGATCATCACCATCACCTTGCAGCGGTCCTGGAAAGGTTAGTGACACAAACTCCACATGGGTCCCTTTGGCACTGAGCCCCTAGTGCCCATCTGTCCTCAGCTGTTAGCATTCAGGGCCTCAAAACCATGATGCAAAAGGAAAACAGGGACCACTGAGTCTGGAGACAAAATAGCAGCATGGCAACAACTCCCAAGTGTTAGGCTTTTGTAAATAAGAATTCACATACATTTTCTTGGTTGTTGTTGCTTGTTTAGTGTTTTCTTTTTTCTTTTCTTTTGTTTCATGGGGCAAAATAAAAGCAAATGCATAAAAGTTAAAAGAAAGCACCATTACTCATATTTTCTTTCTTTTTTTTTTGGAAAGGCTCACTTCTTACAAGAACTCTATTCCACAGACTGGGTGCGGCTGTGTGGAGTCATCCACAGGTGGGGGGTTTAAGCCAAG
Source organism: Cuniculus paca (assembly GCA_004365215.1). Taxonomy (NCBI): domain Eukaryota; kingdom Metazoa; phylum Chordata; class Mammalia; order Rodentia; family Cuniculidae; genus Cuniculus; species Cuniculus paca. The sequence goes on along the minus strand of RJWT010023560.1, from coordinate 3,879 downwards.
CGCGAAGCACCAAGTTGCTATGACTTCCCGGGACCCTGGGGTCTCCTCTTGGTGCTTTCCTTTTTGATTACTAATTCTCTTCACTGGCAGCTTGAATCCGGTTCATGTGATGCCGCCAACACGGATGAGAATATAAGGAGCTGAGCTGGTCAGGTCACTGAAAAATTGAAATAACGCTTGGCCTCACAGGGACACAGAGAACAAGAGGTTCACCACATTGTGACTGTCACTATAATGACTCGATGACAGGAAGACATCGCCGAGCGTTAGGTACATGATTAGCTGATGTACTGATAAATTAAACAAAGAAGGAAATGGTGTTTTCTTATCAAGTAAAATCTTTATTATGCTTTATGAGCAAAACATTAATATATTCCTCAATCTTCCTTCTGAGCTTGACTCACTGGAATCGTTTGCCCATCAGGGTGATTAATATTCTCCATCAAATGTCCTTGCCTGTGGTGTCTACAACTCTCCTGATGCACGGTCTTTTAATGGAACTCTCCACTTTTGTAACCACTTTCCTGCCGGGCTTCTGGTTGGCTGTGGACAGTCCATTCTCTGCCCATGTTGCAAGAACACATCAAGACTTTCATCTCTTCATGGGAATCTTGATTTCCCAGGGTCCTCCTGTAAAGCACTTGGTTTTTGCTATGTGTGAAAACTAGAAATAGCAGGTGAACCATTAATAATGAACGTTTTCTTTACCATGTTAAATTGCGCCTCGCTGTCCTATTTCTGTGCTTTTCCGCACAATGACATTTAGTTACTTGAAGGCACTATAAATGACCAGTGAAGTCAATGCACACTGTCCCAAAGACACATATCATCAAGAGACCACAACACGGGTGGCTATGCGCAAGGCTGGCACAAGCAGGAATGGTGCCCATAGCACACCTACAGCCATATGAACCTCAGGGCACCTTCAGAGATAGAACCTGAAAGAAGAGCCATGCAGGACTCGGGAAGTATGGTGACTGGTTGTTGCCATTTGCCTGACTTGTGACAGCAGGGTCTACCTGAATGTCTGCCCTGTCTTCAGTGAGAGCACGTCGCCAGTGTCTGCCCAGTGGAGTGGGGCAGGGAGGCACCCACACAGGGGACTGTCTGGCACTGCCTAGAGCAGCAGACCTGTCCACTGCCCTCTGGACCTACGCCAGCACCACTGCAAAGTGCTGAAGACAAGATGGGAGGAAGGGGGCATCTGGCTGAGATCAGCCTGCAAACACAAGCGTATGTGCTCTGAAGCCAGCACGTGGAAACAAGTAAAGGGCCACAGTAAATGAGGAGCCACAAAGCCACTGGCCCTGTGCTGCTCCCAGGCGTCAGCCCAGCTGCTGTGAGCCGGCATGTCCAGGGGTGCCAGCCTCCCAGGTGCTGGCCGAGCTCGCATCATGTCTGAGGTCCCCCTGGACCACCTCAATGCCACCCCATCCTCCCACTCAAGCCAGAGACTGGGTTGTCCCCACTCAGGCGTGTGCTGCCACCCTCCAGGGCTCGGGCTCCCGCTGGCTCCGGGTTAGTGCCTGCCTCTGGGCTGGTTTCTCTTCACTGTTACTCATTTTATTCTTTTCAGGTGCTCATTGTCCCACATTAGGTTTAACTGGTCAATCTGGGAGTGTCCTCCTCCTCCAACATTTTCTCCTGACCTAAATGTGTCATGAGAAAGTGACTCGCCTCTTCCCACAAGCTGAGAAGGTGTGGAGAAACGGGAACTCGTATCTTACAGCTGTTGGGCCTCAAAGAAAAAATAACTTCCCACGAACAAATACAAATCTGCAATGACAATGTCTTCGTTATTTGTGTTATATAAAATAGTCCATTAATAAGTAAGTGACTGTAGTCCTATTCCTGGAGAGTTGCGATCCCACTCATCATCTCAGAGCACGGCTTTTACTGTGACACCGCTGGGTAGAAACAGTCAGTGGTGGCCCTGAGCCTCAGTGACAGAAATCACACTTCCCATCGTGAAGCCCACGCACACTCCTCGCACCCGGTCTGTCCACTCCCTCCCCAGCCTCCTCAGGGCAGAAGCTCCCACACTGCTGCAGCCCTTGCCAGCCCTGGCCCCACAGCCACGAAGTGCGTACTCTCTGAACGAGGAAATAAATTCTAATGGACTTCAGCTAGCTCAACTCTAAAATAAGGAAAATCCACTGACCCACTAACTCATCACATGATCTCATACCCGACCGACAAGCACATCATCTGACACCTATGAGAGCGCGTAAAAGGATGCTAGCGTCCCACTCTGCCCTGTCCTGTGCCTGGAGTCTCGCTGCTCACTGAGTCCTCACAGTAAACATACGCATTTCAGGGTTCACAAGTTGTCTCATACAGCTCTACGATACACTGTATAAGGTCACAAGCAGCCCTTTAATGATGGTTAATATTTCATGTTCTAATGAACATCTTAGGATATTGAAATGATATGAATATGTAATAAAAACTGGACATATGCAAAATGCTTTCAAAGAAAACTCACAAATAATCTTCCAGAACACAGTCACCGGCCTGAGTATTGTGCCTGAAGTAAGCAGTCTAAGCATTTTATTAGAACGGAAGTTAAGTCTTAGACACAAGGTGGCCTGTTAAAGGTGATGAGGTCAGGCCCACGATTCTTTTCATTCCTGGTACCTCAGAGCCAGTGCTTAAGTTATACTCAGAAGAAAGTGGACCTCAACAGTCTCCATATGGATCTTTCACCAATAGCATTTTTCTGTTCGTTGTTGTCCTGAACTGAGCAGATAACACTTAGAGATTTGAAAGCCTCCATCTTATTTTGTACAGGCTTTGAGTATCCATCTGTCCCAAGGGCTACTGCAGTTGGAAAGGATTTGCTAAAGTAAACAGGACAAGACAGTTAATGTCCCTAAAATAATATTTCTAAAGCATTTTTAAACCATCTAGCAAGATGACATTACCATGTCACTATACGTCTCAATCACAAATTAAGTCTTTGACAGTGCTTTGCCCATGAATTTTGTAGAGCACTTTCATATTTTTACTAAGATAATTTTCTTACTGGATGTGAACAATTAGAGCAAGGATTCCTCTTTACAAGCTACTGACTAATTAACAGATTTTCTTAAAAGTTGGTGATTTCCAGGCATTCTTCCTATCTCAGCTTGCTGGAAGACACTACCTGCAAAAGTGCGCACTTGCTTTCGGGGGAGCAGGTCTCGCAGTCTCTCTCTTCACAGTTTACTCTTCAATTCAGCTACATTTAGTGGGGATCCGCTCTGAGTCCTGAGCACACAGTCAGGCACCAATGCCTTCACGCCTCATGCCCACAGCCTGCCCTGTTCACACACAGATCTCAGCAGATGCGCACAGAGCCCTGTGTCCGTCCTCAGGCGAGTCCCTGCGGGGGAGTGCGGAGGTCAGCTGTGCCCTGGGAGGCCTCGGGACACTCTCCTGCCTCTGCTCTCTTTTCTCTGTGCTGTCTTCTCTGGATAAGAGGCTTTAGAATAACATGCAAATACGCACTCTTCCTCACGATCTCGTACTTAGGGAGAATAGTCTGCCCTCTTTAAGTCCTTTTTGGTGCACATCAATCTATCTGGTGACTGGTTACAACCACGGACATTTCGAGAGGACAGCAGGTGCCACGAGGAGCGCTCTCGGCCACACCGGCATCTCATCCGGGCCCGGACGCTGCCTCTGCCCATGGCTCAGTGCTTTGGAAACGGTGACTGAACTGAACCGAAAGGATGTGCTCTGATTCTAGCATCCACTCACCCACAGCAAGTGTGAGCAGGGGACTCAGGAGCTGAAGCTTCCCACAGACACCATCACTAGTGGCAAATTTTCTTGGAGGACTGAATAATTTTGATTAGTTTGCTCATGACTCAAAAAAAAAATGTAAACACAGGGAGA
>RJWT010023559.1:0-16755 GCA_004365215.1 Cuniculus paca | reverse complement strand
CTTTGTAGTTTCCACCGCTAACCTGTGGGCCTTCTCAACACAGATCTGTGAAACAGACTTGCAAAAGTCATTGTCATGGGCTCTAGGTTTTCAGCTGAACTCACGCAGGATATCGCCATGGGATCCAGGCCCTCGGTTGGATTCTTTAGGTATTCAGTGTGTAGACAGACTTCCTGCACTTTCTTTGTGTTTGACTCCTTGAATGGCCATTATAAATAATACTATAAATTATGTGTCCTGTAGTCTGTTGTTCTCCTTGAAAACCCTGACTACAACAGTCTACTAAATATTAAGAGAATAATCAATACCGATTCTATATATTTCTTCTAGAAAATAAAGAAAAATGTTTCCTGACTGTTTGAGAAATTAGTATTACCTTGGCAACAAAACCAAACAAGATACTAAAGAAAGTAAAAATAAAGTAAACTATAGGCCAATGTAGTGTGATGAAGATGTAAAAAACTCTAATAAAGTACTAGAAAATAGGGTACAGCAATACAGAAAAGAAAAATATACAGATAGTATAGGAAGAAATAACAGTCACTATTTAGAGATGACATGATTGTTTATGTAGAAAATTCCAAATGATCTAAAACAAATCACGAATAAAAAATCATAGAACTAATGAAAGAATTCAGCAATGTCACAAAGCACAGATTAAAAAAGGAAAGAAAAGCAAAAAACATAATAAATGCATAATATTGAGATTAAAGATATGGTAATATTTAGAGAAAGAGACATACATTTGGGGTCTCAGGATTACCTGATTCCTTATATCTGCTTTCAAAAGCACAACTTATGAAAAGAAAAATGAGCCAATTGGACTTTATCAAAATTGAAAATTGTGGCATTCTCAATATCTTTTGAAATACTACATGAGGAGTAGGAGATTACTGATACAATTATAAATAAAATGAAGTATCAGGAACACAAAATAATAGGAGACTTACTAGGGTTAAAGTTGTAACATATGTTGTCACAGTTTATAAACTTGTTCACAAAAAAAAGGATAAACTTTGTTACATGCAAAAGATCTCTCAATGAAATTAACAGAAATCCTTGTCAGCATACTCATAAACCAAATATCAAATAAATAAAACAGGCAAATTAAAAATTAGAATTTATTAAGACATCTTTTGAGTAATTTTTTCAGAAATATTGTGTACTTAACTTTTATTCTAGCTATTTTTGCATTTTTCATTTTTATTGTTTTTGTAATTTTAAAAATTTGGTTATACATATTAGTTTATTTTATATGTGCAACAATGGCATTAATGAAATTGATAAATGTTGTGTAACTATCACCACTAGAAACTTAATAATTCATTGGTTAAAAACAGTTATATTTTCACATAGACAGCAGACACTTTTTAAAAAGTAAGATAAAATTTAGGGGAATTATAGTTAAGAAATAACAGTCAATAAATGTTTGACATGAAAGGTTACAGCAAGGTGAATCTTTAAAAACCAATTCCTATAGGATTATGTGCAAGTGATGAAATATTAAAAGATGTAGGGTAATATAAAAAGAAAATTCTCACTCAAATTACATATATCTTTAGATTTTTATGTCACTTTTAAAGAAACAAATGCTTGAACTGTTTGAAATACTTGAAAGACCACACTGAAAAGATGATATGAAAATCCCTCCAGGAATGAGCAGTCATAGGAAAAGCCTTGGTCCTGTGCCAAGATGTCATCAAATTCTCATGCATTATTTCTTTGTTTTCAGTTAAAACAAATGATGTTGGGAACACGTGCCAGTGTATATGACTCTCATTCTTCCACTTTCAATGATCACATCACTATTGATTCTGATCATTCTAGCAATATGCAATGAATCAATTACTGATGAACAAGTAGGACCCTGGTATTTTAACTCTCTGTGTGGCCTGAGAACTATGACAGAACCCTAGAGGAGAAGGGCCTTTGAGGAAGAATTAAGGTTGGGTTTATTTATGGAATGGGGACAGAGAGCTACTGGTGAAAAGCAGTCATTGAAAACAACCAAACAAACAAATAAAGAGAAAGATTTTTTTAGCACACTAGCATATATGTTGTAAAAGAGTATAAATATGCCAAATGGTAAGCAGTTAGTTCAAAGAAGTGGTATTTTGAATGGTATTTGTATTCTACTTCCACAATTAACATGCATCACTTTTATAATCAGAAAAAGAGATCAGTCTTTTATAAAGTAAGATATGGTAATGAAATTCAGTAATTTCATTTTAAAGTAAAAGCTATATAGAGATATAAATTTGCAAATATTTTCATCTCTGGTGTGAAAGAAATCCTATGTTTCTGCTGTGACTGTTTATGTGCAAAATGAGGAAAGGAAAGTTAAGGAGAGAAACTGAGAGACAGAAAATACAAAATGCTGGAAATTGGCCGCTTGATAAGAGAAATTAGAGTGGGTCTTCCAAAGTACACCATGAAGGGAGGAAGGTAGTTCCTTTCTGAATAGCTGTTGGCTAGTTAACAAGAATTAGTTCTTGGAACATAAGCATTCCCCGAAGATGGAATGTCTTCCCCCTTAAATTCACACAGGCTACCCAGAAACCCCTGAGTTCCTGGAATTTTTATTAAAATGTTCATATAAACAAGTAATCATTTTGAGACTATATAGTTACTGGTAATGATATCCATGAATGCAATCAAAACATGCATTTGTATTACAAAAAATAAAAGAGAATGAAAAGGTATGAGGAAGACTTCTCTTACAGAGAGATTTTTATGAAAATGCTTATTTTTCTTTATTCATTCACATCGGGTGCTACAGCACCATTAGTAAATTGTTATTTTTATGAGACTGTTTCACTCAGGAAATTTCTTAATTCATTACATTTTATTAGATCAGCAGTAATGAACCAAAAACAATATCATTTATTTTTATTACTATTGTAGGTTAAATCACAATGATTTATATAGCCAGATTGAAGCAATGACTGTGTAATTACTCTGTTATTGTCAACGATATATTTTTCTTAAATAAGACACTTTAACCACATGTAAAGTCGATAAATATAGAAACTTGTAAGTGAAAATAGACTAGCTACCGTACCACCATCTTGTACTTAATATTCTATTTGGTTCCATTCTGATTGGCGGGTACGAGCGGCATAAGGAAACAGACAAAACAATGGCCTTAATGAAGTGATGATGATGAACGTGTCTCAAAATATATGACTTTAGAATGTCATTTACAATGTCATAAACATAATTGTGTTACTACCCTTAATTAGAAACCAAACAACAATTGCATACAGACAACTGTTTGTATTTTTTTTCTGCTTGCACGAAGAATACTTTCTAAGCTTCTAGGGCCATTTTGCTTCAGTGTCTTACAACTGCAAATACTATAGTGTTGTTAGACAACATTCTTTTAGTCTAATCTTCTGAAGCCTAAGTCTTTAGGAGAGGTGAACAGGTGCTTTAGCACCTGTGTCATAATATTGGAACGACCTGAAGACTTGCCAGAAACCATTTCTTTTTCTAAGTAAGTAGCCTTATTTCAAATAAGTGTTAAGGTATCAGTCCTACAAATTTTTGTTTTGGTTTAGTAAAGGTGTGTTAATACTTGTGGCAATTAAAAGAGAATTGTCTTGAAAATATCAAGAGAAAAAACAACTGTGAGTGTACCACTCACTAGTCACAATCTGGTATGCAAGTAGTAATAATAGCAAGAACAAAAAACAAAACTATAACTCACTGGGCAGCAACACTTAAGCAGAACATTCCTGTGGCCACATGCAGTTTTTATTTGTAGTCCACATGATTACATGATTAATCGCCTGATTTGTTGAAGTTGTGTATGCTTAAGAGTATTGTAGAATTCACTTTAAAAGTTCACTAATACAATGAATTCAGCAGATGATTTTCTAAGGTTAATAAAGTAAAAAAGAAAATATTCTGAAACACATATGGGCCAAGAGTTTTGGTAAGAGACTGTGAGTTTTGTTTGTTTTTCAAAAAATGGTGAAGGTGTTTTGGCAAGATGAAGCGAAGTGTAGAATTTTCCACTCAACTCTTCTGCTTTTTCCAATTTTTAAGCATTTAATTGTGTATTTCTCAACCTTTTCTTCTACTCTGCTTGGTTAATGCAAAACCTTAAGGGACAATGCAAAGTCAGGTGGCCACACACCTTCCCGCGGGCCCAGGATAACGCCAGGACACCCGCACAAGGCGCGTGAGGGAGACGCAGCAGCGGGCCTTACTGTGCGTGACCTAGAGGTGAAGTGAGGATCAGAAATATTTTGTCAAAATAATTTTAGAAACACTGGGGTCAGTGTCGTGAACCAAAAGGTGAATAAATGTTTTAGATTTAGAATGTCCCCTGACCACATTGCTTTTTAAAGTGCGAGGAAGGCATATAATCAGGTTCTCAGTATGTTGTAGGCCATCGTCCTTCTCCCACGATACTCCGACCTAACTGTGGTTTGCAGTCTGCTTTTGACACTGGGCAATCTCGCCTTATGGACCTATTTTATGTTTCAGACTATGAAAAATTAAGTAATTTCAAGTGCTTCTCTTTGTATGTAGAAGCTGTGAAATATTGGAAACAATAGTTACTCTTAACAATAAATGAAAACTTGTTACAGCACATTTTTTATGACTACTAATTTAGGGGACTTTGAATGAAAACAGATACAGCAAAAGAATTCTCTTTCTTCCCTCTTCTCACAACTAGTTCTTCTTCACTTCTGTCTCCTCGCCACTATTTAGATGCAAACAATTTAAATTTATTTCTAACCATGTGAATATGACAGTGCACTAACAAATATATGCATTGTCACAACAAACGGACACACAGAAAACTGAACGCCAAATGTTTGCTCATTCGGCTATAATCATTCACTTTTTAACACCAATGAAGTTTTCATTTAAAAGGAGAAGAAAATAAAACCAGTAAGGTCAGTAATGCTAGTTTAAGTAAAATATCTCTATACCTGATAAGTTCAAAGAGAGACAACTCTATGCTATCAGTATTTCATAAGAAATAAGGAAAAAATAAAGCTTTTGCATAATACTCTTAAAGGAAAGTGGGAGAAATATTTTTTAAAATTTATTTTGTATTTATAAATGATTGAAAATTGCTAAATATATGAGCAATTGTTATTCAATCAATTATCATAAGTTAATGACCCAAACATTATAATTTTATCAGCATATGCTTGAATTTATTAATCTAATCTGTCTGAATTATGATTTCTTGTTCAGTCTACTTTTTCTTAGTTGGTCTATAATTTATGGTCTGTCAACCTACGATTTGTGACAGATGATGCAGTCATTACTCATTGTATTCATTAAGTTCAGTAGAAAAGGTTACTAATTTTAAGAGAGTAAACCCAAAGAGAAAAATTTGCATGAGAAATGAAAGGATTGACTTTACAACTGGGGCAAAAAAAGAAAACTGATGACTGTGGAGCCTCAGGAAACTGAGAACCCAGGCATAAATTTAAAATTAGTCCTAGTAAAAGCAGATTTACTAAGAAAAAAAATCTTTCTTGTATTTTTGAGTCCATATTGTTCTCTAGAACTTGCTTCTGTTAGGTACCACAGAAAAAAATCATCTAAACACCAGGGAACAGATCCTTGATTAGGGTGTTTCATTCACAAAGGCAGTATTCAACAAGTCACGTATCGATATTAAATCTAAATAAGAACCTTGTACGGTACTTTAGTGATTTCCCATTATTTTCTACTGAAAGTAAGCCATTATCGACTTGGAAAAACCCTTCACATCGTTCAAATCTATCAGCAGAACAGAACCCAAATCCTTGAAAAGGTAACAAGTATAAAAACAAAAATAAGGAAATTGGAAAAAAATCAGCAAGTATAGATAGTACAAGCTGATTTATGTGAATACCAAAAAATAAGCAAATTTTATAAAATTTGAAATAAATTTCTTGGAAATATATACATTCACACACGCTCTAACATTTATAGATAAAAATCTCAGAGAACAAAACTCCAAATCCTACCCTTTTGTCATTCATTTAAAATTTCTGATACATAGGATAGTTATTCTTCTCCTGTAAAAGGCAGTAGTTATTTAAAAACAGAAGTGGTCCATGCGTGTAGAATAGAGTGACAGTAAAAAAATAAAAAAGTAAGAAACAAGTGGCAGGAAAGATAAAGGGCAAATAGTTTTATTCAACTGAATCAGCAAAAACTGGGACTTTTGAAAAGTAAAACTCCATAGTTTGGTCCAATCTCTGCATTTCTTCTTAAAGCCACAGTTCTCTGTTATTCTGGGCTTAAAATGAGCTAATGGACAGGACCTCCCATTTTCTTCAATTCCTTGCTAGCAGAATTTGTTGCAGAAGTACTTTCTTTCACTGAAATCTATGATGAGTCACTGAATGAAACAAAAATATTGCCCTATTTGCCAGAGAGAAAGGAAATAGCATTTTAGAACCGAAGCAGAGGTCAGCATTTATTTGTGTTCAAACTTGGGGCCACAATTCTGAGTGGCTTCCAACTGAACAAGCGTACCCCTGTTGAACTGATAGCTCAGATCACAAAGAAAATACATTATTTTTTAATACATTCCATCAGAGGAGAGAGAAGATACCATGCACCTATTAGAAAAGCCACTGTTGGCACACCTTGGTATCATTCAAAAAATGATAAACTTTGAATTGGTGTGCAGTCCTAAAATCTTAAAATGGTCAAGTTCTGGGGGCTTGTGTGTTACTGCCCCATCATCACATGTTAGGAGATACCAGATGATTTTGGATTTTGAGAAAGCATTTTTGGATTTATGAAATGTGCTTCTCTACAAGTTTTATCTAGAAAAAAGAGAAAGAATTGAACACCAACATCTATTTGTTCTTTGTGCTACCCTGAAAGTAGTTTCACTTCCTTAATATTCGTGAAGTGTGGAGAGATAGGCTTAAAATGGTCTTTCCTTCTTCATTTATTTCTACTCATTTTTCTATATCTATCAATCTGAATATACTTGTCTTTTTTTTCTGTTACTTTTAATTTGGTCACAATATATGTGGCTTCTGAGATTTCTTAGTGTTGTTTCTAGAAAAAATAATCTTATATCTTTCATTAATTCTTAATACAATATCCACATTCAGATTTTCCTTAGAAGTCTGACCTCAGTATTCCCATTTTTCCATCTACTTTTCCAAGAGCAACGTTATTCACTTTTTATTGTAGTTGCCTTTTTGTGTATTTTAAGTATTCTCACTACATTCAAAGCATCCTAAGAGTAAAAACCGAATTCATTTTGTTTAGTATCATATGAGGGGCACCTAATATATTTCAAACCAATTTATTTAATGAACATAGTAATATTTTCTGACACTGAAACTGAATTTGTAAAACTAGGTTTAATTATTAATATTTTATGCCTGATAATAGTATGTAGACTTTTGTGCAAATTTTTTATTGAAAATAATGATAATAATAACAATATCATTGCCATTTAATAATAATGAATGGCAGGGATAATAACTACTATTTAAATTCATTAAATTTCAATTTGCAGACTGTGGAGGGAGAGAACAAGGACTCACCAAGAAGCAAGCCCTCCCTGTGAACCAGTGCCATGCATGGGCCACTGCCAGTAGGGGGACAGCCAGACCCCAACCCCTTCTGGAACACAGGCTGGCAAACAATAAAAGAGCCAACCCCCATCCCCCATAAGTGACCAGCTGATCTGGAGAAACACAGGCTGCAATGATAGTTATTAAAATGAAATTCAATTTTATGCTTAGTGGTGCTTTGGTGTTTCACTGACCTTGTGGGTCTAGGGCTAGAGATCTGATCATCTGTTCAGAGGATAGCGGTATTCAGTGTGGCATCTGGGGGGGATCTCCTTCTGAGGGTGGTAGCCGTTGTTGATTCCCTGTTGTCTTGTTTTGAAGTCCTGCATCATTTTCATTGTTTTGCTCAGTTGGGTTTTGTTCTCTTTTGTTTTGTTTGACTTTGTTATATTCGATGGCATGAGCAGCTATTTCAAAGATAACAAGATATATTATGATAGCCATTTTGAATTCACTATTGTCTTGTTTTGAAGTCCTTTATTGCATTTATTGTTTTGTTTTTATTGGCTCTATTCTCTTTTGTTCTGTTTAATTTTTATTATGTCTGAAGGTATCTGCAGCTATTTTGAAGACAACAAGCGACATTATGGTAACTATTGTTGATTTCGTATTGTTTTGAAGTCCTGTATCACTTATACTGGTTTGTTTTGATTGGTTTTATTCTGTTTTATTTTCTTTGGTTTTATCCTCTTTAAAATAAAATTTTTAAAAAAAATAAATTCATTGAATTTCTACTATGACTAGTTACTAAGTTAAGAGTTTTCATACATTATTTCACCCAATTTTTAAAATATTTCCACAAAATAGGCATTTGATTTCTCATTCGTAAATGAGAAAATTAAGACTTAGAAATAATATACATAAAGGAATAATAGGAATAGTAGGATTTTGATTCTATATCTAACTTAAAGGTCACCCTAATGTCACTATATTACGTGGCTTACATAGATATAGTCAAGAATTTATTTATGCTACCAGTTTTTATTTAGTTTCTATCACTATGACTTTTTTCTTACATTATGAGGTAGCTAATAGTGTAAGGGAAAGCTAAGGAGAGGACTCATTATTTTTAATGCTCTTTCTCTTTGTCACTAAGTGCTTAGTAGTACATCTGACAAATAACCTAAAATGCAGATATGCTCTTACTTTTAGGAGCCTTCATTAGTATTTTACCTTCTTTGCTTGCTCACATATTATAATATCAAATTTCCAGCTTCCCATGATTTTTAACTCTTTCTACTTGATAGTTATCATTATCCTTCTGCAATGTTTTGGAACAACCTTATCTTTAATCATAAATATTATTTGGGGGTTAATAATAAAAATAATATTCAATGCCATGATAATTACTCAACCTCCAGGTTTGTGAGGTAGTTATAATTATTATATTCATGTTATATTTTCATACCTGCAGTGATAATGAGGTTGAGCCTTTTGCAATTAAGTAATTAATAAGGGGTAGAGCTAGGATATGAATTCAAGGTCCCTGAATGTAGAGGTAGTGATCTTTAAATTTCAGAGGTTCTTGACAAGGAAATAAGTAGAATATAATTCTTTCCCTATCTGCATTTTGTCCCTTCATGCAATGAAAGAAAGACACACACACACACACATACACACACACAGATTGGAAATCTCTTCTATTTATTCCATATAGACATACAATTCTTAAATACTCTCAAATATCTCTATGTAGATCACCACAAGTGACTTACTTGAAGACGAATTCTAAACATATTTTAATTTTAATTGTTTCAAGAAATATTTCCCTGATCCTCTCCCCATGTTTTTACATAAATATTATTGAAACAGTTACAAAATAGAATATACAATTAATATTTCAAATTAAAGTATATCTTCCATATTTGGCAACAAATTCTCCCAGTAAATTAATCTGAAAATTTACCATGTCTGGATTCATTGCCTGATTTGGTGGTAACATTTGATCTGACTTGAGAGGGTGTAGGTAATATGTGATAAATTGCTTAGCAAATTAGAAATTAGGACCTTTGGCCTGTTGAATTAGGCTAGGGCACCTCTAAATTGAAGAGAGGTAGTTTTCGACATGCAATGCAAGAAACTGAGTGCTCAGCTGTAGGTATAACTTCTTCCTTACTATTATGTCTGAAAATGCAAGTTATTTCCTTGATGGCCTGTGTTGCTTGGGGATTAGGTTCTCAAACCCAAATACCAAGCACACAATTGTTTGGAAACTTCTTGGTGTTTACAAAAATAGTTCTGGAAGTTGATTTCCAGCTGTAGTCATCAGTATTTTAACAATTTTTAACCTGAATTCATTTAAGATTTGAGACTTACCAAATAATTGTCATAGAGAAAATATAAAGATATGTTCATAAATAAAATATGTTCATAAATAAATATGTTCATAAAATATAAAGATATGTTCATAAAGATATGTTCATAAATAAATATAAAGATATGTTCATAGGTATTTATGAACATTTTCTTCTATGCAAGTATGAAAAAATCTTTAAAACTATTTTTTAGTTGTCATCATGTGACCTACTTAGCAATAACTGTAAGTATTGAAGTATTGGAAGGTTTTATAGACTTAATTTTGAAATTACTTTTGTTATTGGAAGTAGATGATAGTGCTAAAAGAGAATGTCAATGGGAAATTTATAGTTTAAAAATATATTAACAAACACATTCGTTAATAACAGTGGTCAGTGGTGGCTCACAATATAGCCTCTTAAATTCCTTTAAAAAATTAAATTTCCTCATATTTCATGAATATTATTACCAGAAAGAGAAAAGAGAAGGTCTCCTAAGAACCAGTAACTAATTAGCAAAAATTCTAGGCTAATTTGTTGCTGTCTTCAGTCTTCAGCGAGCCGAATTCTTTTCAGAGAATGACAGAGACAATGCGTATACATTCAGGGGAGGTCTGAGAACTAAATAGGTACATCTGGCTCTCAGAGTGCTCAAGGAAAGATGATGAACATTCCTTGGAGAAAGAGTTGTACATGCCACCTTTGATTTTGCAGTTTGGAATGGCTCATCTGTAAAGCACTTTCTCTTTTCTTTTCTTTTCTTTTCTTTTTTTTTTTTTTTTTTTTTTTTTTTTTTTTTTTTTTTTTTTTTTTTTTTTTTTTTTTTGCTACCAAGGATGGAACTCATAATCTTGTGCTTACCAGGCAGTCGCTGTGCTACTGAGCTATTTCCCTGTCTGTGAAGCGTTTTTGTTGAATCTATGAGTCAGAATGGACAAAGACATATTCACACTATAGCAGATATGTGGACACACACTTTAGTCTAAATGTCAAAGCTCAGCAGATAGTTTTATAAAAGAAATATCTCATTTACCAAGAATGACAGTTGAAAACTCGTTTCACTTAGCTATTGAAGGCATAAGAAGGAAGAAATAATCAGTTTATGACTTGATGATATCACCTTGATTTCTTCTGATTCATAAAACACATGCAAAGTTGCCTATGATATCAGCTGGACGTATGTGCTGGCCGTTAATAAACTTACATGCTTGTAGAAAGCATTTAGAGCTCGCCTCTGAAGCTGGTCTCTTCCCCTTGTTTGGTGCTTACCCAAAGGTGAGTGATCACAGACTGCTGTAGTTATCCCAACCAGTTATGAAATGAGACTCTAGAAGGACTTAGGGTTTATCAGTGCCTGTGCAAAATCAGAGGGGTTATATCATGGTACAATATCTGGAACTGATAGAAACTGAATCCCAGACACCTCTGCTTTTAAAAAGTTTCTTACTCTTTCATGATTTCCCTTTAGAGCCCCTCTTTATACACAACCCCAGACATCTACTTAGGTTGGGAAACTTTGCTCTATTTTCCTTTAAAGAACCCTGTCAAATACATTAAGTAGTCAGTTGATGGGACAAGAGAGACTGAAAGACTCTACTCTTGCTGCTACCACACCCACCTCCTTTCCCCATGCCCCCATCCCCCAAAACTTTTGCCTATGGGCTGCTGCTTCTCTATTCCTGGGTGAGAGCTACTGAAGATCTCATGGCTTTTACGGTCACTTTCATATCACGACCATTTTTAACTCACAAAAAATAGACTTAGTTTGGAAACTAAAATGCTCTGTGCTTTTCAGACAGAGCATGTTGAAGCTTATTTTAAGTTAAAACGTTTTCCCAGGCCCATTCGAGGATTTACTGAGAGCAGAAAGCTCAGGTCTTCACCCTGTTCAGCCCCACATTTGTCCCCTTCCTTCCCCACTATGCAGAACTCTGACTCTGCTCCTCCTGCTTTGAAAGTAGAAGGGAGGGAGGAGCAGTAAAGAGAAGCAAAGACTGGCCATCACGATTGTACCCCAGATAATTTGGTGTTAGTTACATCTAGGAGAGAAGATGCTTTAGATTGGGATAGTTTATTTTCTTTGTGTGTTATAATCACAAAATTATGGATGGATTCTTCATTTTTGGACACTTCTCACTTATTTATTAATTCAGGCAAAGAGTTTGTCCAGTTCTCTATTCACCTACTAATCCATGTTTTTTTCTGTGGTGTTTGTTCTCTCTGTCTCTCCCACCAAGTGCTGCACTTGGGAGGAGTCTGTGTGAATAGAGAACAACCTGTCTCTCTCTCCTCTGATGGAAGACACTGGCCCTTTCATGTGTTTCAGACAATCCCAACAGAGTAGTCATTTCCCACTCTACCATCACAAAAGCTAGTGAGCCAGTATCTCTCACCTTTAGGAAAGTTTTCAAGAGCAGGAACCAGAACACTAGCTAAACTCCCTGAAGAATCGTCCTTCGGCCTTTCCCACTTAGCTTAGGTGAAGGGGAGACCCCTTTCCTCCACAATGGGACGGTAAAAAGAAATGCACAGCCACTCTCTTTTAGAAACACTTTCCAACCTCAGTCTACATACTTTAACCTGTTTAAAGACCAGAAATCAGAATTCTACTAATAGTAGTAGTTGTCACTCAGAATTACCTCACAGTGATGCACACCTGTCATGCTAGCATTCTAGGAGGCTGAGGCAGGAGAATCACATTTGAGCTCAGCCTGGATAACTTAGCAATTTAATTAAACCCTGTCTAAAAATAAAAAAAAATTTAAGGGTGGGTATAAAACTCAATGGAAACACCCTGACTACTTCAATCTCCTTCTTGCAAAAAAAACAAACCAAAACAAACAAACAGAAAACAACATATCCCTTGTATGTCCTACTTAGGGAGCAACCATTTCACTCTTGATGTAAGTATGAATATACGCTCTTGTTAGTTCTCCACTGAAATTAATGCAAATATTGTTTCATTTTATTGTTTTGTTGCACTGAAAATCAAGATCTAGTTTTTTCTCCATGAGAATTCCATAGTCATATTTTGAGTAAAACTATCTGCAATAACATGGAGAGTCAGCATTATCTCCTAAATATACTGTATTGCACCATGTGCCACCCTTAGATTCGGGGTATAACTGAAGTATCCTCACAGGCTGCTACTCTACACATAAAACAGCGTGCACGAGTGTGCATATGTTCTGACCTTACTGGAGTGGAAAACAAACAAAACAAAACAAAATACAGCACAACACCAAACTCTAGCATCAAAAAAGACAGAAGGTAAGGCCTTTTTCCTCCCACCAAGAAGATGGTTGTTTCCAGTAGATAAAAACATAAAAAGTTAGTTATTAGAAAAAAACAAGATGAAATATTTATGAACTGGGAGCAGTAATCATAATTTCTTCTTTGGATTGTCAGCATTAAATAGACACATGTAAATAGTTCACATGTGATTCATAACTAGCGAGCACAGTAAATGGTACGTGTTAGCTCTCCTGTTGCTGGGACACAAAGCAGACACCCATAATTTAAACGGAGGAGCAGTTTAATTTAACTCATGGTTTCAGGAGATTCAGTCCATGCTTACCAGGCTCTAAGGCAGAAACTTTGTGGTGGGAGGGCTTGGCTGAGCAAAGTTGCTTAGTTCATGGTAACCGGGAAGCAGAGCTGGGGAGCTATGACAGAGAGGAAGGGGCAAGAGACCATATCTAGTACCCAAGAAGTGGGCCTCATAACTAACACAAACACCCCCAGGGTGTCTTTTATTAATCTGCTAAGAATTATTAATACCATGAAGTTGACATGTCAGGATTAATGGGCACATGTCAGCTATCTTTATTAGTCACCTACCCATCACTGGGACAAAATACCAGATATCAAAACTTAAAGGAGGAGAGGTGTATTTTGGTTCCAATTTCAGAGGGTTCAATCTGGCTCCAAACTATGTGGTGAAAAGGCATGGTGCAGAAAGGTGCTCATCTCATAGGAGCCAGGAAGCAGAGAGAAGTGAGGAGCTAGGGACAGGATTACACCTTTCCAGGTCATAGCCACAGTGAACTGCTTTGCTGACCAGACCCAAACACCTACCAACACATTTAGCTATAAACTCAGCAGTGGATTTAGCCCTACAATCCAATCACTTTCCAAAGCCCCTACTGCTAAATGCATGAGACTAGGGAGTGAGGGGGAGCATTTTAGATCTAAATTATAATTGTATTTTTTCTCTTGTCATCATTTAACTGAGCATCTAGGTCCAACAGACCAACAGCAGTGTCTAGTATGAGATAGGATATAAAAGTTTTTGAATGAATTAATGATTTTTGTAAAGAGTTGGTGATGCCCATAATGTTTAAGATGATTGTTCTAAGACATACTTTATTCATATGTTGCTAGACTTTGCTTTAATTAGATGAGCATTGTACTGTTCTCATTCATTGTTGTATGTCCATGCTTTTCATGCACTAAATGCTCAAAATATAAATATCTTTAATAAATAGAAAATATTTTTAGACATTTCTTATTTGAAATCAGTATCAGATTTTGTCAGAAAGAGTATATTGACACATGACTCATTATAACTTCACTCTCTTGCCGCTGTTTTTAAGAACTATGAATGGTCAAACTTACTGAAAGATAAAATGATAGTAAAGCAAAATGTTATGTACACAGGAGAAGCTCTTTGTGGTTACTTCCCTAAATTCATTTACCGTCTTTTCCAGATAAAGTAATTACCCTGAATTTATATATATTAATAAACTACATATAGTGTTGTCCTTTATCTTTTCAAATATTGTGTAGCTGTATTCATTGGTCATGCATATTATTATGCAATTTGTTTGTTTTTGGTCCTCTTTATATTTGTGAGCTTTAATAAAAATGATACATATAACATCTAGGCCACTCTTTTTAATTGTTGTATAGAATTCATTATTCATTGTATCAATAAAAGAAAAATGTTTTAACATTTTTCTGCTGATGCATATTTAAGTGACTTAAGAAGTTTGCCTTTGTTGACAATGCTGCAGCAAGCATACATTAAATATGTCCTTGAACATATGTACTAGAGTTTTTCTTGGTGTAGTTCAACAAGTAATATTTCTGAATCAACAGTGTTACTAGATAGTTTCAAATGTTCTCAAAACATGCTGACTCAGCACATTCATAAATATTGGATAAGCAGTCTCGGTTTCTCCAAATCCTCATCAATACATGATATCATTCAACTGAAACACTCTACCTGTGGTGAATGTTTTTACTGTAGTATTTTAACCTCATTATGCTAGTAAATCTGCTAGTATATCTGCAGATGTATATGCATTTCCTCTAAATATTGAGGTTATGCATGTTAACTGGCAATCCAATGGTGTAATTTTTAAAAGAAAGTTTACAGTTTTTACAGAAGTTTAGACTTATTTGTAATATTCAATTTTGTGTTTATTGTTCCTTTGATTTGATTCTTTTTTTTCTTCTTCTCTCACATCTTTATTGAATTAGATTTTCACAATCCTCTCCCTCTTTTTTTCACCTATTTCTCTGGAAATAGTGCATTCAATTATTTTCATTTTCTTTCGATTTTATGTTAACTTTAACCATTTCAATAAATTCAAAATTATTCAGTATTTCTGTTCAGGTCTTATTATATATTTGAAGCAGAAAAGGTAAATCAAATTATGAATATATACAGACATCTTGATCAGATACATTTCTTTTCCTATCACATTTTTTAAACTAAAGATCAGAGCCTCTATCTTTGGAATGAAAGTTAAACCCAGAATTTATAAAAATACAAACTTGATAATTACCAGTAATAAGTTATTTTCATAGCTTTATATATCATTTTAACTAATTAATTCTAATATTTTGTTTTAAGAAAGGATGCTTTTCAAAGTGAAGTTGTAGAGCCATATCTTGCATGAGAAAATGTGCCAAAAGTCATAAAAAGCGTTATGAGAAAATGCTGTGTATAAAAATGCAACTTCTTAGCCGGGCGTGGTGGCTCACACCTGTAATCCCAGCACTCGGGAGGCTGAGACAGGAGGATTGTTGTGAGTTCGAGACCAGCCTGGGCGACAAAGTGAGCTCAAGGCCAGCCTGAACGGCATAGTGCGGCCCTGTCTCAAAAATACAAGGGCCAGGGGTCTCGCTCAGTGGCCTAAGTGCCTCCCTGGCAAGCACGAAGTAATGAGTTCAATCCCCGGTGCTGCCAAAAAAAAAAAGCAACTTCTTCAACCACTTCAATTGTTACAAGGCATTCCAGTATATTTGATAGGTAACATTTAGCTTTCTTCTTGTTCAAGCCACAACCAAATATTAATTCATATATTTAGTGATTATATATGTATATGAATATAAATGTGTGTGTGTGTACAGAATCTGTGTAATTTCAGTCTGCAACTCTTTCTATGGAGTTAAATTCATAAAGTTGACAGGACCCTTGTCCAGTACCAGTGCTTCTTTCCAGGACTGCCTAATAATGTACTTCAGAAAAGTCACGTAGCTAAAATTTTCTTTCAAAAATATCAAAATAGTCTTCTCCAAGTTCTTTTTGTACTACATTCCGAGGACTTTAAAGGCTAGTAGCAATGGAGCAGAGAGGAAAAGTCTCATAGCAGGGCAAGTGATCCCAGACAGCCCTAATTCTGCCTCTAACAAGAGATATAATTTTAAGGCAGCTTGTTCTGGTGCTGTGTGCCTGTTTCATTTACAGAAAAACACAGAGCCTCTTACTTGCTATGACAAATTATTGTGAGGTTGAAACAAGTTCACAGGTGTAAATAATGTTTTAGAAAGTTAAATAAATATAGTGATAAGAGTGAAGAGGAATTCATAATAAGTACCTGTATGCCTCACTATCAAGACCATGGCTTCCAGAAAAGACTTAGGCTGAAAAAAATCAGTAAAGGACTAAATTA
>RJWT010023558.1:0-16769 GCA_004365215.1 Cuniculus paca | reverse complement strand
AGCAATCATATTAGTTGACACTCTGATGCAAACCAGACACTGTGGTGGGCCTAAGTCATCTCCACAGCCACCATATGAAAAAGGTTTTTATTACTATTCATTAAAATTAACATAATTATTATTTTAGGTTATATTATATATCACAATTAAATCTATAATAAATAAAATATATAATTAAAGTAATTATGTTGTATCATATTCTGCAACAAAAAAATATATATGTCATACATAAGATGTATAAAATACTGCAAAGGCTGGTCAAAAATATGGTATGTAAGACCAGGGACACATGTAAGTCTTAGTAGCATAAGCACCTGCCTGGCAAGTACAAGGTCCTGAGTTCAATTCTCGGTACCAAAAAAAAAAAAAAGGTATGTGTTTAAATTTTTAAAAAAATTACAACAGTAAAATATAATCACCCTTAAAATGCTCCCCTTTCTTTTGAAACATCCTTATCCTTATCCCATTGTTCTTGCCCCTTTCTGAAGCATTTCTGGAAGTCCTCTTTTGTGTGTGCCTTTATGAGGGGTGATAAATGCTGCTTTGGAATACTACCCAACAGAAAGTCAGGCTGGCAAAAACACAGGCCTGTGGGACTTCTGATTCTTCCCCAAAGTCAGAATGACTGTGAAAGGGAAATATTTTGAGTTTATTCAGGACACCAAGGCAGTCACAACAGTGCAGCTAAAGATGCTTATGAAAGAGGACTCCCAGGCCTGCTCCAGAAAGTACAGCTGGCCGACAGAACTATGCGACGTTCTTGGAGCTCACCAATTTGTGTTTGGTTTTACTCAGGTCAGTAAGCCAGGATTCTCCAGAGGAACAGTGAATTGGGTATATGTAGATGTATATAGGAGGGGATTTATAATGGAAGCCAAGAATTTCCAGAATAGGCCATCCACAAGCTGGAAACGCAGGCGAGCTGGTGGTCTAATTCAGTTTGAGAACTGGGAGCATCTGAGTCCAAAGCCCTGAGACTGGAGAGCTGCTGATTCTGAAGTCCTGGGATCTGAGGGCCAAAAACGCAGCAGAACCAACATTTGATGCAGAAAAAAGTGAATGCCCCAGCTCAAAGACAGAATCTGTCCTTCCTTTGCTTTTCTGTTTTAATAGGGCGCTCAGTAGATGGCACAACGTCCATTTTCATTGGTGAGGGTAATTTTTCTTTATTCAGCCTACAAATTCAAAATTCTCTTCATTCTGAATAACTCAGATGCTCATGTCTCTGGGAAACACCCTCATAAACATCCAGAAATAAGGTTTCTCCAACTCTCTGGGGATCCCTTGGTCCAGCTAAGTTGATACACAAATTAACTGCTATACTCATGCTGTGCTAATTAGTTTTTATCTTCTTAACTCCTGGTGGCCTGGGAGGCCTCCTCTTAGTTGCCACCTATCTCCAGGAGACTTCCTGGACCCTTGGTGGCATCCCTCAGCATTCCCAGAGGTAGCCTTCCTTTTCTTTACCCAGTGCTCACTGTACCACAGCCATCCCACCCCTGCCAACTTGCTTGTACCCAAATGCAATGGCATGCCATGGTTTTTGTGAGGAAAAGTAGAGTTGCACAAGTTCAAGCGAGACTTAGAATTTGAGCCTATCAGACTCCCAAATTCATGAGTCTTTTCCATTCTCCCAAGGTACATTTTGGGTAGGAGGAATTTCAGTAGGCAGGTGAGATGTAGAAGATGATTCTAGTAATGAGAGTAGATGCCCCAGGGAGCCAAACTTGGAAATCACAAGTGAGGAAATTTTGATGAAGGATGGGAGGAGACCAGCTGGCTTGGGTGTGCTATGTGTGGAGAGCAGACAGACGGTTCAGGCTGGAAAGAAGACTGAGCACTGGGCAGAGGATACGGACATGAAATCCAGATGTGATGGGAAATGGTCACAGCTCTTTGAACAAGGACAAAGCATCATGAGATTAATTTGAGGGTGGATCAAAGGGAGGCTCTAAGCACCCTTTGATGGATTGCTGTCTGCATGTAGGGTGAGAGCATGGATTCTGGTCAGATGGATCAGCTCCTGGCTTTTCTGGGCTAGTGAATTTCTGTCTCATGACCTCATTCTCCTCATGTGTAAAATAAGAATGGTGATGAGGTCTTTATCTTCTGGGATTGTAGTGAGGACTCCATGAGATAACAGATATAGAACATGTGGCTCAAGACCTGGCTGGCCTGGGGAAACATTCAGCAGTTGCGACGGGTCCCAGGAGGAAGAGGAGGTAGAAGATGCCAATCTGAGGCCTTGGCATGCTTTGACCTGCTGTTCCTCAGCCCAGGCCTTTGAAAACCAGGCGAGAGATACGGACTTTGAGAAACTGTGGGAGAGAGAAAGTGAAAGTGGTGGTCTGTCGGGTGAGAAGCTGTGAAAGGCAGAAGTGAGGAGACCAGCAAGGACTCAACATCAGAGCTGACACCCTCATCCTGCGGTTTACACAAGTCGGCTGGCAGCAGGAAGTCTGAGGAAACTGCCTTTTTACTCTAAAAAGCCTTAAAACAATTTTTGTTTGTTTTGCTTTCCACTTGAAATAAGGAGTTTTCTCTTTGCAAAGGTTCTTTTTATTCTAAATCAGGCTCTGAGCAGAGGTGTCACTACCACAGGACCGGAAGTAGATACCACACAGGGTGCTCAGCTGGGTCGCAGGCTCTGCTAGTTTCGTCAGCCGGGGAAGCCTGGGGCAGCCTACCCGCAGCCTGCTCCGCAAAGCGTCACCGTCAACAGCCCCAAAACTCCCGGGAAACTCTCCGGGGGCCGCAGGAAAGGTTGACGTTAACCTAGACATCAGGGGACTTCAAACAATACTTTAGAAACCATTGCTTTGCCCTTTACTTGGTAACGTGGTAAAGTGATCTTTCTCTGGGGAGATGGGTGAATGTGTTTCCAGGGGCTCCTTTGATTAAAATATGTAGATTTAATACATATATTTAAATTTATTCAGCATTTATAAATGTCATAGATATTATTTATGTTTTATGAATATTTTAGTGAATATTTAAATTATATATGTTTTAAAGGGATACTGATTCTTTGCTTTAAAAGAACATAGTAAGGGCTGGGGTTATGGCTCAGTGGTAGACAGCTTGCTAGTGTGCATGAGACGCTGGTTCATCCACCTGCATCGAAAGAAAGAAGAAAGGAAAGAGAAAGAAGGGAGGGAGGGATGGAAGGAAATAGCGAAGGAAGGAAAGATACAGGAAAAGAAGGAAGGAAGGAAGGGAGAAAGGGAGGGAGGGAGGAAGGAAGCAAAGAAGGAAGAAGAGAGGGAGAAAAGAGCTAGGCCTGATGCACACAGTAGGCTGAGGTAGGAAGATTGCCACAAGTACATGCTGTCCTGGGCTACATACACAGCAAGTTTAAAGCCAGCCTGGATACCATAACAAGACTCCGACTCAAAAAAAAAAAAAAAAAAAAGAAGCCCCCCAACAACAACAAAAAGAGAAGAAAGAAGGAGGAAAAAACCTGAATTAATGCAAACCAAATTAATGAGGGCCCTTCCTCCTGTGGACAGTTTTTGGATGCAGGAAGATTCCCAAACCCTTGGGCATGTGGCAGTTGATGGTGGTTGCAAGATTCTGGGGCTATGGGAATGATTGGTTTGTTATTGGAAGAGTTTAAATGTTACCACCTGGAATGATCCTAAAGGAATTTCTTGAACAAAGAAAACTGTATATTCTCTGTCTATATTACTCTAAATTCAAAATATAGGACAACTTGACAGGTGTTTGATTTTAATAATTTTAGTAGTTAACAGTAGTAAAACAGAGCTCTCTCTTCACTCCTCTGTTTCGAACACGAATGTCAGTGAGAGGCAGTTACTAACAGGATGCCTTGCAGGAGTGATGAATGTCAGCCTGTGTGTTCCGTCAACTCTTTATACTTGCATCTCTGCACTTAGTTTGTGTCATAATGGCCTTGCAATATATTCCTCTCCTGTCAAGTAGCGACCTTCCAGAGGCCAGTGACTGAGAGGTACTCATCTCTGGGTCTCCAACCCTATGTATGATTCATAGTAGTTGTGCAATAAATATTCACTGAATGAATGAACAAAGAAATGGACAAATAACTGGAAGTCCTTCCCTAAGCAAGAGGTTGTCTTTTATCACCCTAAGGCTTCCCTCTTCCTCCTGTCTCACTCACCTATCATCTCCACTGGTGCGGACACGTTTCACACCTAGACACGCGCCCATCCTCTACTTTGCTTTTTTTCTTTTTTTACTGCTGAGAGTACAGAAAGCAATGGGTTTCTGAAGAAGGTATCTATTTTGGTCCCAAGCAGAAAAGAGTGGGTGATTCTGTGGGCAGAAATGGCAATTCCTGAACACGGTGTGGTAACTCATGCCCAGAAGTGCTCAGAATTTCCTCTGTTTTGTGGCTACTGGGGCTGACTTGACTGTGATGCTTTCTTTGAAGCACAATCAGATGCAAGGAAGACACCTCAAGCGGCTCTTTGAGGGTGGGAGCAGGCTGAAGGCAAACAGAAGGATCCAGAGAACCCAGACTCCAAGAACTAGGTGGGGCCTGAGAGCTCCTAAAAGAGGCTGAGCTCTCCAAGCAACCCAAGGAACCTCTCTGTATGTGGTGGCTGTGATGCAGTTCTGCAGGCCCAGTGCTCTTAATTTATGCAGAACCATAAAGGACCTGTGGGACTGAGCATGGCACATTCTATCTCAACCTTTCAAGGCACAAATCAACTTTTTGCTAACATGAAACATATATCCTTGATCCATACCAGAAGTTTAGAATAGTAGTAAAAAGGCAGGCATTAGACTGGTTTAAATCCTAGCTTCTGTTATGGTTTGTGTCTGGATGTCCCCCCAAAGCCCCATGCAGTCACAGGGGCAGGCTTCTAGAGTCCGTATTTGATTCATACATCAATGCTGGGATTATGGGTGTGAGTATATATAGTATAAGGCACAGAAAGAATCTTCTCTTGTGCTCTTCCCATTTGCTCTTGTTGCTTTTGCTATTTTCCGCTGCCATGAATTGTTGCCCTCTGCCATGAGCCACCCTGCCTTGGAGCCAGCCGAGTATGGACTGAAACCTCCACTAACCATGAGCTAAATAAACCTTTCCTTCCTTCATTTTGGGTGTCGGGTATTTTGTCTCAAGCAATGAGAGAAAAGTAACCAAGACAGCTTCTTCTTAGTTGTGTTACACCTGGCAACTTATTTAACCTCTGTAAGCCGCTCTTCATCCAGTGTAATATTGGGATAATTATAACAGCTATCTTATTTTGAGTTTTAAACAAAACAATACTATGTATTAACATAATACCTAAAAGATTGCACATAGGCAGTGAATAGTCACCCTTGCTATTATTGTTAGTATTTCTTGGAACAAGGCTTAATGCCAACAAGCATGAACGGAAAAATAGGTATTAGTATCAGTATTTTCACATGGGCTTGCCCTAAGCAACCATCTGTTCCTTAGCTCAAAACTTGGCTCTCTTGTTCATCTCTCTCTTTTACCATAGGAAATCAAGGCCAATTGGAGACATGTCTAGTTTCCACACTCTTTGAGCTAAAGGACCCAATCACTTCATTATAACTTTCTTTGTATTCCTCAAAAATACATTGTTCTAGCCTAGTGTGGTGTCACATACCTGTAATACCAGCTACTAGGGAGGCGGAGGCAGTATGATCATAAGTTCAAGGCCTGTCTGGAAAACTTAGCAAGACTCTGTCTCAAAGTAAAATAAAAGGGTCTATGGATGTAGATCAGTATTCTCCGATGTCAATCCCCAATCTCCTCTCTCTCCTTCTCCCTCTCCCTCTCCCCACCCCTACCCCACATAGTTGCTCTTTCTTTCTTTTTGGTGAGAGGGATCTACTCAATTGCAACTTGCACAATTCTGCAGTGTATTCTTACACCATGTTTGGTATGTCAAGGAAACCCGGAGAAAGGGGATACAGCAGGCTAAGGACATCTAGTCACATGTTTCACATGGGACAGGCAGGCCAGTGGCCTGTTCACAGGGTATGCATACTTCTGACCAGTATCTTACCCCTTACTTCCTTCTGTTCTTCCCAGCACAGTAACCTTTGCATCAACCCCAATCCATGCCACTCACACTTTAGTACTTGAGAGTTTTCTGCTGCCTGAAGCCCTCCTGTATGCAGGGTGCCTGGTACTGGGTTGACAGCTACTGGCCAAAGGCCTTGTGAATTGATGGGAGTGGGATGATGTGGGAGTGGGCTGTCAGGATAAGCCTGTGACTCTAGCCTTGTGGCAAGCAGGTAGCTGATGCTGGGTCAGGGGGAAAATTTGGATGTAGGGAAAGAAGACCCAGGGCTTCTTTCACTGTTAGCCAGGGGGTGTTGTGTGGTGCTGGTCCTGCTGGTCAATGATTCACCATGTCAGGGAACTCTGCCTGAGAGTGGTGACACCTACAGACACTAGAGAATCAAAGTGAGATGAGGAACACTTAAATTCTTTTTGTCTGAGCAACTGTATTAATCTCTATCAGAAAATCACTAAGCACTTGAGCCTCATTGTGTTCAATATGTGCACCAAAAAGTGCGTACACATGTATGACAAATTATCTTTAGTTTGCTACTCATGAAGTATGTTCTATGTATGTAACTTCAGCAGAAAATATTATAAAATTCTGTCCTCCAGCCCAACTCATGCTATTAGAAGTGCCATTCAGAGCTAGTTTGTCCCAGAGATGCCTTTTCTGAGAAGTCTTTCCTCATTACCCAGATAACATATTGCTCTCCCTATTCTGATCACTTATAGCCTTACTTTATCTTTTCTAGATTTGTTTTCCGATTTTAACTACAATTTCTGTGTGGGTAGAAGCAGCACATTTCTTCTGTCACATGACAGCCTAGCTACTCAAAATGAGGTCCGTGTACTAATGACAAAAGCTTCATATTGAAGCCCGTCTGCACTACGATCTCAGGCAGCAAACCCAACTCTCCCAAATCAGAATTTGCTTTATAACAAGACCTCAGCTGCCTTGTAAATGTGTTACAGTTTGAGAAGTACTGCTGTGTTCTCGATGAGTAGAATTGGAATAAGAGAATTAGCCAACCATGGGAATCATCATTTTGTCTCCCTAAAGTCATACGATGCAACCCTAACTGCATTTTAAGTCATTTGAGAAACGTAGAACAAATGTCACTGTTATTTCTGGGTTCTCTGCCCCAGAGAGTATGACTTCATTGGTCTTAGTAAGTCTGAAATATCACTTTTATCATATTCCAGATGCACACTGTAATGTGCAGCTGGTGTTGGGAACCACTGTTCCAAAAACGTTTCCCAGTGGGATTTGTGTACTCTTATCGATGAAAATAAATTGCAGAACATGTTAAGGTCAGTCCAGTAACCAAAAGCTATCTGGAGAATCTTAGAGGAGAAATACCAAAAATTCCTAGAGACAATTGTAATATCATTTTCCCCTAAATGAGTGACTTACAGGAAAACATGATGGAGAAATCATGATGGGATATTAACTCATTTGCAAATGCAGATGGCTTTCACTGGGCAGTCCTCAAGACAGAAACTGCTCAGCAGATGTTTCTTTCCATTGTTAAACTGTAAGCGGTTTGAGGTAAAAGACTATAATCTTGTTCATCTCTGTAATTCTAATGCAGGAATCGCTAGATAAAGGAGCATCACCTCAAATCAATGCAGAGATGTGCAAAGAATATTGGGCTAGAATTTAAAAGGCCTGAATTGTAGTGCAGTCTTTACTTGAACATGCTTACAGATGAAAGGCTTATAACTTTTTGAAACAATCAATTGAATTAAGGTCCTTTCTCCTTTCCTCAAGTGAATGGCTCTGGACAAAGAGAAGAGAGGCAGATTCCCACTTATGTAAAACCTCTCCTTGAGAAACAAGGACACTGAGGACAGAAATACCCTTGCCAAGAAAATGAGTAACAGTACTGTTGGTCTATCTATGCAGTACTTTTGCCTTGACACCTACCACTACAGCAGTATGGAAGCAATGGGTCATACTGCAGTATTGTGCCGTACCTTTTAAGAGCTGGAAATAACCTACAATGAAATTTCAGCCTTTGGTCTGTTGACATTCACGATCTCTTAACCCTGACTCTGGCTGAGTAAGTCTTTAGCTAGAAAAATTTTTCCTCTTCCAAAAGTACCCTCACTTGAAAGTATTTTTTGTTTTGTTTTGTTTTTTGCGAAAGGGTCTCACTGTGTAGCCCAGGCTGGCCTTGCACTCATGGCAATCCTCCTGCCTCAGCTTCCTGAGTGCAGGGATTATAGGAGTGAGCCACCAGACCTGGCTGAAAGCACTTTTTAAATAGAACTTTTTTCTTTTCAGAATTCTTGACATTGAGTGATAGGACTGGAAAAGAATTTTGAGATGTCTTGATCAGCTTTCCTTCAGAGAGAGCAATTTGACATGACTCTTGCATTTCTTCTCTTTGGTCTCCAACAATGTCACTAGAAAGTGCCTTGCTCCGTTTTCCTCTTCCTGCAAAGTTCATTTTCCCCACAAGTCTATTCTATTCCCCACAAGTCTCAGGTGACGTGCCCCATTTCCTAGAGGAATCCTTCTTATTTGTAAAGTTCCTACTCATCACTGGACAATTAAAGGAGTAGGAAATTAACTTGCATAGCCACTGTGTTGAGGAGTGCCTTAATGGTGTCTATGCTTAGGACTGACTTCCACAAGAAATTACACAGTAGTGTCCAGAATGCCAAGACTTGGGCATGGTGGTGCACCCCTGTGATTCAAGCACTTGGGAGGCTGAGACAGGAGGATCACCGTGAATTCAAGACCAGACTAGGCTACATAGTATGTCCAAGGCCAGCCTGGACTGCATAGTGAGACTATCTCAAAAAGATTTTGTTTAATTTTAAAAATATTTCAGAATACCAAGGCTTCGACCAAATAAATTCTAACAATCCCTGACTTTGTGATGAGTGGTGTGGTGGAGTTGTAGAGTACACCAGCCATTCTTCACCAGCATCTCTAACTGATGCATCAGTGAAATCAGTTGTTTTGTACCAAATTTAAAGTCAATTGTTTTCTTCTCAGTTCTGAAGTCCAAAAGAGTGCCTATGTACAAACACTATACCAAACTGCATATTTAAGACACACTGTTTTAAAGAAAGTAGTGGCTGTTTTATAAGATATTCCCAACGCTTACCAAAATCCTACCTCTTCAAGTCTGACTTGAAGATGAACAAAAGACAGCAGCAATAATTTGAGGGAATCTAGAGCAACTCAAGGATCAAATGTGAAGGGTAGAACATTTTGTGTTGTAATGGCAAAGCTGAAGGTGGGAAATTCTAGTGTGGGCAATAGTCTTTACAAGAAGGGATAATTAGACAAAACTATTGCCATAATGGTTTTCTGTGTTTTTTTTTTTTTTTGAGTCTAGGGGATAAAGATTTGATCACAGAATTCCTAGAATGAAAGAGAGATGATGAAGAGACATGTAAACACTCAGAATTTCCACAATTCTGAGAAAGATGCCTTTAATAACGTGCTGTGTTGACAACATCAGGAGAATTTTCTTTTTAACCACATCCCAGGACCCAGTAATATAGAGAATAAAAACACCCAAGTTGACTAATTCATCCCCTGGACACCATCACAATTTTAAATGGTGGCTTTGGAAATTTTCAGAATGAAAAATCTGCCTTATGAGTCAGCTAGAAATCGTATCTCTTGACTGTTCATTTGATCTTGTTAAGAGGACTCCCATCCCTAAGGATTATAAAAGACTTGGTATTTTAAGATTAAATTCCTCCTGGAGGAAAAAGGTTTTTTTTCTCCCCCTGGAATGATTCCTGCACCACCTGTTAGTCCCATAAATTCAATCCATTTCATTCTCTTTGACCTCTGGGCTATTTTAAGAGGCTCATAACCTATTTCCCAACATTTCATCTCCCTGTACTCTATGCCAGAGTCACTTCTGACCCTGTTGGCAGTGAACACAAAAGGCACAAGCCAAGAAGCTCTGGTACCATCAGGGCCTGTGTGATTCCGAGTTTCGGGTTCTTCCTCATCTGGGGTCTCAGGATATCCACACTGTGGAGTGGTTATAAAGAATAGGGTAAGAATTATATATCTGGCACATGGAAGGTACTTAGGAATCACAGTTTTTAAAGTTTCTAGTAGTTCTTTATTGCTTAACAAATGAATTTAAAAAGTTTCAACTTGGTATTGAAGCTTTGGGTCATTTCTTTGACCCCTCCCTACCTTTCCAGTCTTGTTTTGTTTTGGTTTTTTGGGGGGTTTTTGAGACAGGATTTCACTATGTAGTTTGGGCTGGCCTTGACCTCACTGTGTAGTCCAGGCTGACCTCAAATTCATGGCGATCGTCCTGCCCCAGCCTTCCAAGTGCTCGGATTACAGGCGTGTGCCACCACAGCAGGCTTTACTTTTCAAATCTTAAACCACGATATCCCCATATCCCTATTTAGTGCGGAAAGCGCTACAGGCCACTTGCTGTTCCCTAACGTTTTTCTGAGTCTTACTATGTCCTTTCTATCTGGGATCTACACTTGCAGAAATATCCCAGTGCCTCGGGGCCCTGTTCACGTGTCACCTTCCCAAAACCTTTCCCGACAGCCCCACAGGACTGTAGACCTCATCGTAGCCCAGCTTGCATTGCCGTTAATCTACCTATGCCTTTTTCCTCCTGGTGAGGTAGTAAGTTTCTTAAGGGTCAGCATTGAGTTACATTTTTATTTCCTACAGTGTTGGAAAGGGACATAAGAAGTATTTGGTACAGTTTTGTGGAACTGAGTGGAAGAAAGTAGCCACATGATATTTCACTTCCTCCACTGTCTCCAAGACCATCCAGATCCCTGAATAAAGCATTTACCACTAGTAATAACACAGATTTGCTTGAAATCTGTTCCCAGAGATAGGACATGACTCATTGTAAAGCTTTTGTTGTCCTGGCTTGAACCAATCTGGCAAAGACCCTCTGAGGAAGAAATTACATTACAAACCTTCCTAAAACCATTACCTCTTTAACTCCAAAATGAGCAAGTTCCTGTAAGTGGGTCAGCATAGAGCCCAACTCTATCTAGCCACTTCCCCCAAACAATCAAACTTTTGCATGCATTTTTTCTTTCTTTTTTTTTCTTTAAACAGTGACAAGCTTATTCGAGAAAGTAAAAGTAAAGAGTGAGGAAAGAAACTGGCTCTGCAGAGCAAGCTTGGGCTGAGTAGAAGGGAAAAAAAAACAAGGTAAAAGAACAACCTGGAGAAAGCAGGGCGGGCGATTGTGAGGAAAGACATGATAGCCATTTTTTCTCTTTTTAGCTTTTTTTTTTCTTGCAGCCAATCAGGAGTCTATTTCTAGAAATTAAGGATATGAAATTATAGACTTTCATAAATACATACTTTTATATCTTATCCATCTTTCTGGATCACCAAGGGAAGATATTAGAAAATTGACAATTAGAAAGGATGGTTTGAGGTATTAAATTGGTGGTTTTTATTTCTTAAAAAAATCTGAGAAAACTCAGGTTGATAAAAGTCTACATGTAAAGACATAGTATACACATTCTCATCATATATAAACAGAGAAATGTAGAAAAAAGTAATGTTCTCAAAGTATGTTGATATTTTCTAAAATTTCTATAAAGTTACACTTGTAAGAAATTTTCTAGGTATTATTTTTAGAGGGCATAAAAGCAAAGAATTCACCCTTAAAGCTAAATTTTTCCTGAAATGTTGAATGTTCTAGTGTTCGATATATGAGTTATGATGTCTCAGGCAAATTACCCTGGACTTAGATCCATAAGGGCTTTTCAGTATTACATTGCAATTTGAGAAGGCAGGAGAGGGGATGCTTAGAAAACTAAACTCTGTCCCTCCCTGGATTAACTGTCAAGGCTGTGTATAATATGAGAACCTCGCTCAGTGCTTTATAGATCAGGGGCCACTGAGGCATAAAATGAGGCCCCAGGAGGCCATAGGCAAGATTCAACTCCCTTCGCAGAATTTTCTTTGTGCTGTTTGTGATTCTGAGCTTGGGAAGGGCTAACATTCATGAGCCTTCCCAAGATCCAGAGGGCAGCTCATGGCTCCTTACCTGTCATGCAGCCCAGTACCATGGTGAATGTGAATAATCCCCACGTCAGCAAGCGT
This sequence comes from Cuniculus paca, assembly GCA_004365215.1. Lineage (NCBI taxonomy): Eukaryota > Metazoa > Chordata > Mammalia > Rodentia > Cuniculidae > Cuniculus > Cuniculus paca. The sequence goes on along the minus strand of RJWT010023558.1, from coordinate 4,680 downwards.
GGCTCCATCTTCCTGGCACTTGGGATCAGTTTAGGGCTGTAAAGTGGGAGTATTCTCTGCAGTATGCTGGCTGTCTCTTAGCCTCTTCCTCGCATGGTGCTGGGAGGATGCCAAAGGAAAGGATCAGTCCTCCTGGGCTGTCATCTTGGCCCGTCCATTCAGTGCCTGTGACAGTCAGGAGTTGCTCTCTTTAAGTATCACACTGATGTGTTCAGCCAGGAAATTGTGCTACCACTCTGTTCTCTGATCTCAAATATAGGAAGTTTTTTTTTTTTTTTTCGATGACAATATAGTTTGCGGTAATTTTTCAAACCAGGGTTTTTTTTCAAGTTCATTTGCTGGGAGGTGTGGGCTGAGGTTGGTGAGAAGGATTCAGCTTCATTTTGAATATTTATTAAGCTTCCCCCAAGAAAGCAAAGGGAGATTCCCCTGCTGTTGAAGGAGAGTTGAGCAAGCACTTCTTGGCAGTGGTCTCATCTACTGTTTTGTAAACTGAGTCCTTTCCAGCTTTTCGGCCCCCTCAGGAGTCAGCAAGAGTCACAGGGGATAGAGGAATAAAGTCACAAAAGAGGGTGGAAGGCAGCCTTTACCATAGCCAGGCATTAGTGATCTGATCCTGGATCAATTTCAAGAGTCTAGCAGGCTTTGGGGATGGGCTGTATTATAGTATTCACACTATTGAGAAGAAAGTAGCAGGTTGATACTCAGAATTCATGAGTAATTTCCTAAAATTTATAATTGATACTAGCCAAAATCATATCATCATGGTGTCTGAGATTCCCGAAAGTCATTTTGATATGGGGGGGGGACCTCTCAATCTGTCAGATGTCAGATGTGCTGAGTTTGGGTGTCATAACACCGAGGAATTAAATTGAGAACCAAAGGAAGACGTTAGGAGAGTTTTACTGGAAATAAGAATAGCTTGTGGATTTCCGGTGGAGTCCTGAGTGGGTGGCCACTGAGGCTCTTTGTTGGGGTAATTTATACAGCAAAATCACATGGGTCAAATGACAATGAACCTATAGGATTACAAGTATAGTCACTTAGCTAATATTTATCCAATAGGGAAATAAGTGATGTAGCAACGGTACAGGGAATAAACAAAAGCATTCTTTTTTTAAAATTTTATTTTAAAGAGAATAAAACAATACAAAACGAAACAGAATAAAGCAAATCAGAACAGAACAATGCAAGTAACATAGGACTTCACAACAAGACAACAGGAAACCAACAGTGGCTACCATAATGTCTCATTTTCTTCGAAATAGTTGTTCATACCTTCACACATAATACAATCAAACAAAACAAAATAGTAACAAAAGCATTCTTAGAAACGGAGGGCAGCATGGATCCAGATGGTCTCGTTACTTACTTATAAATCTGATGTTTATTTGGGCTCACTGGACCAGGTAGTGCTAATTTACAGTATAGTCTCATGTTGCCACTTATCCCTAGGAGGGTTTAAAGCCCTGGCTATTAGTCTCTAACTTGAGGCCTGGCCTTCTTCAGATTCACCTCCAGCCACAGTTTTGATGTGTTCTTATCTGCAACGACTTCCTTATAGATCCAGTCCCTCTCTGACTGCATATTAACTTCTACCTAATTTAGCTGCCTATAATAATTTTATGAGATACTTTGATATTTGGACTCCAATTTTTTCTTTTGCTTAAACAATCCTATTAGAAGTGGGGATTGGTTCCGAACTTCAGATTTGGGAGGGGGGTAAAATTCAATCTTGCTTACTTATCAGAGCTCTCTTCTGGTTTTCATGAAATGATTGACTATGTTTTGTGAACAGAAATTCATTCCCATTATCAACTATGTAATTGTGGTAAAAATACAACTTTTAAGCTTCTAGAAAGCAAGAAGACACTGACAAAAGAAGAACCATCTGGGAAGCCAAGGAATTCATGATTTAAGGATGCCCCTACCACTGTCTCAGAGAGGCAACTGACTGCCACTGAAAAGAGACTTGGCATTGTGAAAATCAACTGAGTGGGCTCAGGCTAAGTACCAGAGTTTAGAGGGTGAAAAACAGTGAACTGGTTCCTTTTTGAGGATTGAGTACTTTAAAAATGTGATAAGATTCTCTGTTAAGATTCCAAATAACTTCTTTACTGAAAATACTTTCAAGTGTTTTTGACAGCAATTCCTATTATTCCCAAAGTCTGTCCCAGTTATTAAGTTAAAGATTTTTCCAGCTACAGTTACCATCATATATTTTAAAAATTTTATAGAGAAATTAGAATAACACAAACAACTTTTACTCCTAAACTATTTGAAAATGGTTAGTATTCCATCACTCTCAAATATTTCAACTTCTTATGAACAAGGATATTCTCTAACATCAAGACAGTATGAGCATCAACATTAAAATCAGAAAATAGCCTGCCTGACAAGCACAAAGTCCTGAGTTCGACTCCTGGTACCCCCCTGCCAAAGAGTAAAATCAGAAAATATCATTGACATTTTACTATCATTAAATTCACCAACTCAAGTATTTCTAGTTTATTTTGTTTTTGTTCTTTGTTTGTTTTTACCTTTTTTGAGAGGGGACACAGTCCTACTATGCAGTTCAGGCTGGCCTTTAACTCACTATGTAGCCTATGTTGGCCTTTTGAATGTGTGGTGATCCTCCTGCCTCAGCCTCCTGAGTGCTGGGATTATAGGAGTGTACCACAATATGGGCTTCTTTTTCTTCTCCCTCTTTCTTCTCCTTCCTCTTTCTTTTTCTCTTCCTCTTCTTCTTCTTGTTCTTTCCCTCCTCTTCCTCTTCCTCCTCTTCTTCTTCGTTTTCTTGTCCTTCCCCTCCTCCTCTTCCTGCTCCTCCTCCTTCTCCTTCTTCTCCCTTGTCTCCTTCTCCTTCTTCAAAGTAATGAGGTTGTACATTTATTGCAGGTGGAAAAGAAGTACACTCTATAGGGCAAGAGTGGAGTGGTGAACAGACTCACAGAGACCCTGAGGATAAGGGAAAAGGATATTTCCTATTTGAAATTCTCAGATTGGTTTCTCCTCATGCAAATAAGACATGAGGATAGTTGTCCTCGCAAAACCTCACTTGACCTTGCTCCAGATTTAAACTGTTCTATCAAAAGAATCATTTGACTTCCACAAGGTGTGTATGAAGAATTAAAAACAGCACTTTTCCAATTGGTCCTGCAGACAGCACTAGATTCAAATGAGGTATTGAAAATAGCACTTTCTCATTGGTTCCATGTACAGTGCTCAGGAGCCAAACTTAGAGTGTCCTCCTTCATTTTCCCACTGAGAGATACAATCTTTATAATTTTTTATGGAATGCTAAGGGACTGGAGGTCTCTTGCTTATTATAGCTGTTTCCTACTGAAAGGGGCTATAGGTCTTTCCTACTGGGTATTACAGGCTCTCTGACTACCTTGGGATGTTGAGACTTACCAGCCAGGCTGTCTTCATTTCAGAAGACAATGAAAAAACAGTTACTGCTTGTATCCCAGCAATTGTTGAGCTGCCTGTTCAAAGGGAAAAAGCTAGATGAATTTGTCAGGAAAGTCATGGCTTATAGTCTGGACCATCATCTGAAGCCTTGAATGGACAAATTTGCTATTAGTTTGAGGAGGCAGGAGCCAAACATGACGAGGAGCAGCACGACCATGAAGTGGTCCAGAGAGAGAGGAACCCAGTGATTTTAGGAAAGTATAGTCAAAGAGGATCAAGACATCTTGAGGAACAACTCAGAACATTTCCTGGTCTGTCTTAAAAAGTGAGTTTTATGGATCCAGGAGTTAAGATTATTTCTGTGCAATATCCTTTGGGAGAAGTTTGCTAAGGAGTTTTATTCTTGAGTTCCCTATGGAAAGGAAAGCATGGCAAAGGGAATATTACAGAGACTATCAAAAGCCTGAGAGTTGTGTCCTTAGGAGGATTATTCACATCATGGATCCTACTAAAAACAGAAGTCCCAAAACAGGTGCCCATTTAAGGGGGTGGATCAGGGATATTAATAACTCCACTTATCTGCCCCAGGGCAGTATCAGAGTCTTGCCTTTTGAAGATGAGCCTCAGATCTTCCAGAGATTTTCCAGACAATGAAGTTAAAACACAGTAAGCCACTTTTGTAGCTATAAGCAATTGAGTGTTTACTCATAACATTGTGTGCCTGTTTCTCCATGGAAGCTGAATGTAAGTTTGTATATTTATGGAAAGGTTTTTCTAATCTGCTAAGAAAGACAGCCGGATTTTTCTCATAATTAACAGGATTCCTAAATGTTATGGCTTGTGTTTAGATGTCCCTCCCAAAGCCTCATGTGGTCATAGGTGGGCCTTTTTCAGAGGTGACTGGATATAGAGTACTTGATTCTGGGATTTGGGTGTGTGATTACTAAATCAGTCCACTGATTGGTTTGGCCCCACCTTAATCCCAGTAGCCTAGAGTATAAAAGGGAAAGAAAAAGTGGCTAAGGTTCCTTGTTTGCTTTGGTATCTTCTGCCCACTGTGAACTGTTTCTCCTCTGTGATGCTTTTCTGCCACGCCACTCTGCCTTGGAGCCAGCTGACTGTGGACTGAAACTTCTACAAACTGTGAGCCAAATAAATACTTCCTTCCTTAACTTTGGGCATCAGATAGTTGGTCTCTGCGGTGAGAAAAGTAACTAAGGGTGCATTCCAATGGACAAAGGGAGATGCCCACTTGCTGGTAAGGAG
>RJWT010023557.1:0-16774 GCA_004365215.1 Cuniculus paca | reverse complement strand
TACATATTTAAGGCATGTATTTTCTCCTTAAGGCACATCATAGCTTACATACAGTTGCCATCACTAGAAGCACTTATGCACTGCAATGAGAACAGTTTTAAACAGTAAGACTGCTGAGGACAATTGCAAAAACATGACAAGCATGCCCACTAAATAGATTACAAAAAGGATACTTGCTTAGAGTATGAAATATGAAAGAGCATGTTCTTGTTTGAACTTAGCTGGTAATGGGCAAGTCAGTTCACTCCAATATTTGACTATTCTATGTCTAAAAATGATCATCAAAGCACTGTATTGATTTTGGATAACAAATATATCCTAGGAGTAGGCAAATTTGCAAATATAGAATTATGTGAATAATTAGGACTGACATTATATATATATACTATATATTTGATCCACATATTTATGCATGTATCTGTGATCCATAAATTCTTTCTCCGAATCATTTGAGAGTAAACTGGATACATGTATCTATTTATTTAAACATGATGCTATTTCTTACTTTAAATTAATTTTATTGGTACATTTTAGATATATATATAATGATTATATTCTTTCTGGGATGAGATGGAATCTCAATGTTGTCTTAATTTGCATCTCTCAAATGACCATGATGTTGAATATTTTTTAAATATATTTATTTGACATTTGTATTTCTTCCTCTGAGAAGTGGGTATCATCTCAGCTGGCCATTTTTAGATTGGGTCTTTAAATTTGAGGGTCTGATTTCTTTCAATTCTTTATATGTTCTAGAGATCAGTCCTTTGAGGGACAACTGGGTAAGATATTTTTCACTCTATGGGTTGTCTCTTTACCTTATTGGTAATTTCTTTTGCTATAAAAAAAGTTTTTTAAACTGGGCCTGGTGGTACACGCCTGTAATTGCAGCATTTGGGAGGCTGAGAAGGAAGATTCTTGCGAGCTCAAGGCCAGCCTGAATGGCATAGTGAGACCCTGTCTCAAAAAGATAAGGGCTGGAGATTTAGCTCAGTGGTGTTAAGCAAAGGTCATGAATGCAATACCCAGTGCTGAAAAAAAAAAAAGCTTTTTAATAGAATTAACTCCCAATTGTTGATTCTTTGTAGTATTTTCTGTGCATTAGGGGTTTTGTTCATGAAATCTTTGCCTATACCTATGTCTTCCAAAGTTCTACCTATTCTCTCTTCTAGCAGATGTAGTGATTCTGTTTCAGTATTTGGATCTTAGATCCATTTTGATTTTAGCTTAGTGTATGATGATAGACCTGGGTCTATTTTTTGTCTGGTATGTGGAAAGTCAGTTTTTCTAGCACCATTTATTAAAGAGATTATCTTTCTTCCAGGGAACATATTTGGCCCCTTTGTCAAAGATGAGGTGACTTGAGCGTGTTTGGTGTTTCTGCATCTTCTAATATGTTCCATTGATTGTCATGTCTAGGTTTTTGCCAGTATTGTGATGTTATTTTTTATCATAGTAGTTTTGTAGTAGAGTTTCAAGTCAGGGCTTGTGATGCCCCTTGCCTTGCCTTTGCAGCCTAGGATTGTTTTCGTTATTCTAAGTCTCTTCTATTTTCAAATGAATTTTAGAAACTTTTTGTCTAGTTCTATGAGGTATACTAATGGTATTTTGATTAGGATTGCATTTAATCTTTATAGTAGTTTTGGGAGTTTGTTTCTTTCTATACATAAGCAAGGGGTATCTTTCCTTTTTCTGATATTCTCTTCAGTCTCCTTTTTCACAGTACTGTAATTTTCAATGTATAGATCTTTTACTTCCTTTGTTAGATTGATTCATAAGTATTTCATTTTTTGATGCTATTGTGAAAGGTGTGGTTTCCCTAATTTTTCTCTTAGTGTGTTTGTTGTTGGTGTACAGAAATGCTAGTGAGTTTTTAGTGTTCACTTTGTATCCAGCTACAGTACTGTATTCAACTATTAACTCTACAAGTTTTTTGGTGGAGTTTTTGGGGTCTTCTATATAGACTATGATGTCATCTACAAATAATGATCATTTAACTTCTTTCTTTCCTATCCTTATTTCTTTTTCTTGTCTAATTGCTTTGGCTAATGTTTCCAGGAATATATTGAATAGGAGTGGTGGTAGTGAATATCCTTGTCTTGTTCCTGATTGTAGGGTGAAAGCTTTCAGTTTTGGCCATTTAGTAAAATGTTGACTCTTAGATTGTCTATAAAGTTGTGATAAAGACCTTCTATTCTATAGAGATTTTATCATGAATGAGTGTTGGAAATGACTGTTTCAGCTCATAACAGAATAGCTATTCCTAAGTTTATAGATAGTTGCATTGTTGAGGTAAAAGCATTTTGTCAAATACTTTATCTGTGTCTTTTGAGATCATCCTATGATTTTTGTCTTTGGCTCTGTTGATATGGTGTATTACATTTGTTGATTTGCATATGTTGAACCATCCTTGGGATGGTTCATGGATCATGGTGTATAATCTTTTTGATGATTTTTTGCATTCTGTTTGACAATATTTTATTGAGGATTTTTGCATCTATGTTCATTAGGGAGAGATTGGCCTATAGTTCTCTTTTTTGGTCAGGTCTTTCTCTGGTTTTGGTATCAGGGTAATAATTGCCTCCAGGAATGACTTTGGGAGTATTGTTTCTCTTGCAGTTTCATGAGTAATGGCATTAAATCTTCTCTAAAGTTCTTGTAGAATTTGGCAGTCAATTCATTAGGACCTGGGTTTTTCTTTGTTGGCAAGTTTTTAACTACATTTTTAATTTCACTGATTGATATTGGATTATTTAGAATATTTATATCTTCTTGATTTAGATTTGGCAGTTCATATGTATCTAGGAATCTATTTCTTCTGTGCTTTCCATCTTAATAGAGAACAATTTCTCAACATAAGTATTGATGATCTGTACTTTCACAGGACCCATTGTGATTTCACCCTTTTTATTCCTAACTGCATTGATTTTAGTCTTTTCTTTCTTTCTTTTTTTTTTAATGTTGGGTAAGGATTTATTAATTTTTTTAATCTTTCAAAGAACCAGTTTATTGATTCATTGATTCTTGGTATTATTTTCTTTGATTGCATTAATGTCTACTCTTATCTTCATAATTTCCTCCCTCATAGAAATTTTGAGTTTGATTTGTTCTTCTTTTTCTAGAAGTTTTAGGTTCAACATTAGGCTGTTTAGGCTTTATTTTCATGATGTGAGAGTTCACTGCTATATATTTCCCTTTTAGGGCTGCTTTCATTGTGTCCTATTTCAGTATTACCATTTAATTGTAGAAACTGTCTAATTTCTTCTTTAATTTCATCTGTGACCCATTGGTTGTTCAGGGGGGTTTACTTAATTTTCAGGTTCTTATGTAACTTTTGTGGTTTCTTTTGGCTTTCATTGTACTATGGTCACATAACATACATAGGATAATTTCAATTCCTTTACTTTTACTTTAGTATGTTATATGGGCCTTTATGTGGTTTATTTTGGAGTGCATCTCATGTGCACTTGAGAAGAATGCATGTTTTGACATTGTGGGGTGGAATACTCTGTAAACATCTGTTAAATTCCTTTGTTTCACAGGTTTGATTGCGTTCTGATATTTCTTTATTGATCATTTGTCTAGTCAATTTGTGTATTTGTGACAGTGGGTTATTAAAGTTTCCCATTAAAATTGCATTGGTGCTTATTTGATTTTTCATGTTCATTAATATTTGTTTTATGTAGTTGGGTGCACTGGTATTTGGTGCATGTATATTTATGATAGTTATCTCTTCTTGGAATTTTCCCTTAAAAGAGCATGTAATGACATTCTTTGTCTCTTTTTATTAGTCTTGACTTGAAGTTTACATTGCGTGCAAATAGAATAGTTACCCCTAATTTTCCTGAGTTTCTGTTGCATGGAGTATTTTTTTCTGTCCTTTGATTTTTAGTCTGTGAATTTCTTTTTGAGTTAAATGCATTTTGTTTTTGCCTCTTGTCATTTTCTCTTTTATTTTCTTTGTTCATGCTTGTAGATTTCTTATGGTAGATAGTTTTATCCCTAGTATTGCTGCTTCCCTAGGAAATGTCTATTCCTTGGAGCTGTCTTCTAGGTGTAGGTGATTTTTGGTCTTTGTGTCTATCCCAAGAACCTACCTTCCCAATTTATTGAGAATGAGAAGTTGATATTTATTTGGTTCAGTTTCTTTGGTACTGGACTATGGTGATGACTGTTACCCCAGACAGTCACAATGTTGTCACACAAGGGAGAAAACTGACTGCAACATGTATGACATCCTGGCTAAAATAGCACAATAAGGAATATCAATATCATCAAGCACAGCCTAGCAACTGAAAAACTGTGGTAACTATTAATTTGGTATCTTTAATCTTAGGAGCAATGTCTGCAATTATATAACAAAATCCAACACATATCAGGAACTTATATGCAATGATTTTCCCCTTTGTAAATTGATTTTATCCTGTTTAGGTGGAATTTAAGAGGAATAGGGGTCAAAATAGAGAGATAAATGAGAAGAAATATAGTAGAATCAAGGTTGTAAAACTAAGGATGTTCACTGAATTTTGAGGAGACTTGAGAATACTGCAAAAAGAAAGAATGAAAGAGAAAGTAAAAGAATATTGAAGCAAACCATAAAAAGAAGAGATGATTTCCATTCACATGAAAATCTCATAAAATCAAGAAAGATTGTTAAGGGAAGAGAGAAAGATGAATACAACAAAAGAAAACCACTGGTAAGAAATCTAATTAGTCAAAACAAAAACAAACAATATAAAGGAACAACAACAAACAAAATAAAACAAAATAAAAAAATCTGCCCAATCAGCCTTAAAAATAAAAACCAATCAAACAAAGAAAAAGAAAACTAATAAAATTCCTTTGTTGTCCACATTTCTGTGGTGGTGTCCATGCTGGATCCCAGAAATGTGCTGTGAAGCCACACCAAGTTTGCAGTACAATTTGTGGTGGGTGAGAGGCTGATCCTGTCCTCTAGATGTGGGGGCTAGGACTAGTCTTCAGCTGATAGGTCTACTTCTTCTTACTGTGTTTTTCCATATGGCGCCATCCAGTTTCTGTGGTGCTCTCAGGTAAGGAGAGCCAGGGGTTGCTCCCAGATCTGTGTACAGTTGTCTCCTTCTGGGCCTTGCACAGCTTCCTCTGTTCCACACCACAAATTCCTCTTATCCACTGATTGTTGGGCAGGGGGTATCCCCTTGTCCCACTGTAGGACACTGTGTCAGGGATGCTCTGCTGGTTCCAGACCAAAAGGGCAGTTTCTGTTCCTTTGTAGTTAGGGCTAAGAGTGTCTTTTATTAACCATCTGAGTGTAATATGGGTGGTCCCAGCTCCTATTTCTCAGCAGATTTCCCCCTTGCCTGCTTCCCAGTTGCCAGCAGTGTACTATGAATGGATGGATCTTCTCTTATTCCAATCTGAGACTGACAGTGAAGTGACCTTGGTGTGTTCCTCTGTTGGGGTTCCCCCTGTTCCCTTTTGAGTAAAATGGTGGCCCCTCCCACCTACTTTTGTTCTGCTTGTTTGTGTGCTAAAGCACAGAAGCAGTTCACCTTAATCACAAACTGTGGGATCTTTTTTGGTCCCTCGAGATAATGTTCCACCATCTGCGGTGGTGGCAGTGGTCCATGGCAATGGCATATTATGTTATTTTTTACAAGCAAAAACATTCTCTTATAACCACAGTACAATGATCAAAGTCAGGAAATTTAATTGTGATATAATCCTGTTACATAATACATAGTTCATACTCAAACAATTTCTGAATAATTTGAATATGAAGACTTGTCCCAGGAATATTCTTTATAGATACCTCTCCTTCCCATCTTTTAGCATACAATACAAAATCATGAATTTTCTTTAGTTATCATGCCATTTAATTTAGAAGAGTTCCTTATTCTTTGTCTTTTTAAAATTAATTTCTTTGGTATGATTTTGAGATACATAATGATCACATTCATTATAGGGAATTTGTACCTGTATGTGATATATATTTTCTCTTTTTTCCTGTTCCCATCCCCCTTTCAACCCCTCTTCCTCTTTATTTCCAAGAGCTTCATTTCCATTTTATCCTTTGTTTCTCATTTTTTCTTTTCCCTTTTTTCCTGTCCCTCTTCCTTCTCCCTAGTTCCCCTTCACTTTTGAAACATTTCTTCCTATTTCACAATATCTATTAAATATTTTGATCCTTTTTACACTTTCATTTCCTTATACCACAGCAATATATGCTCACACATGTTTACGTTAGCACAAGATTTAGTAGCTAAATCTTGGAAACAGCCTAAATGTCCATCAACAAATGAAGTCATAAATAAGATGTATTTTGTTCTTACAATGGAATGCTACTTAGCCATAAAGAAAGATAAACTTTCTTTGTCTTTTTAATATTGACATTTTTGATATCTATATGAACTTAGAGTTTTCAGTTTATTAAAAATGGCATAAACCATTTCATTCCATATTTATACCAATACTCAAATTCTGTAAAGTCTGACCAATGGAATCTATTTTTTTTGTTTTAAAGCGATTAAAAGAAAACAAAACAATAAAAACAAAACAAAACCAACAAAACTGTAGAAACTATATAGGTTTTCAAAACAAGCTGATAGGAAATTAACAATAGTCACTATATTACATATTATTGTCATCAAAACAGTTGCTCAGATTGCAAGATATAGTCATGCAAAACAGATCAAACAATATAAGCAATCATATTTTATTTCCCTCAACTAATAGGATCCATAGTTCAATTATCTTGGCTATCTCATATATATATATTTTTTTTCTTTTTTCTTTTTTTTTTGCCTTCCTTCTTTTCTCTTTTTCCCCATCCCAGTTGTTCTTTCCTTTTGAACAGTTTCTATCCCTTTCACAATATCTACAGTACCTTTTGGATCTTAATCTTTCAGTTTCTTACATGAGGGAGACAATATAATGTCTATATGTGTGAGTCTGATTTATTTCACTTATGAGTATGGTCTGTAGTTGCATTTATTTACCTATAAAAGCCTCTAGTTCATCATTCTTTATAGCTGAGAAGTACTCCATTGATGAAAAATACCACATCTTTTTTATCCATTCCTCAGTTGATGGACATTTAGGTTGATTCCAAGATTCTGCTATTACAAATTGTGCTGCTATAAATATAGGGGCACAAATATCACTGTGGCATGATGTTTTCAATTCTTCTGGGAAAATACCCAGAAGAGGAAAGCTGGAATGTATGGGACCTCCAATCCTAGTTTTTTGAGGAATTGCCACACTGATTTCCACAGTGGTTGTACAAGTCCACACTTCCACCAACAGTGGAAGAGAATTTTTTTTTCCTCACAGTCCCACCAACATTTGTTATTGGTTGATTTCCTGATGACGGCCGTTCTTTCTGGAGTGAGGTGGAATCTTAGTGTTGTTTTAATTTACATTGCTTTAAAGACAAATGACATTGAATATTTTTTCATATCTTTATAAGAAGTCCTTGGTCTGAGGGACAATTGGTAAGATTTTTTTCCAATTGCTTGATTTTCTTTTTACTCTGTTGGTGATTTCTTTTGACAAGAAACACATTTTAATAAGATGGGATTCCACTTGTTGATTCTGTGAAGTATTTCTTATGCAGTATGGTTTTTGTTCATGAACTCTCTGCCTACCCCTATGTCTTCAAGATTTCTATCTACTTTGTCTTCCAGATTTCTATCTACTTTATCTTCCAGCAGATTTAATGTTTCTGTTTTAATATTTAGATCTTTGATCCATTTTGACTTTAGTTTAGTACATGGTGATTAGACATGGGTCTAGTTTTAGTTTCTGGCATATGGAAAGACAGATTTTCCAGCACCATTTAGTAAAAAGGCTATCTGTCTTCAGTGAACATATTTGACCCCTTTGTCAAAGATAACATTACTGAGTGTGTTTGTAGTTGTGTCTGTGTCTTCTAGTCTATTCCCTTGATCTTTGGATCTGTTTTTAATTCCAGTACCTTTCTGATTTTATAATAGTAGCTTTGTAGTATAATTTCATGTAGTATAATAGTCATGAACTATGATTATTGATTTACATATATTTAACCATCCCTGCATTCCTGGGATGAATACCAATTGGTCATGGTGTGTAATCTTTTTGATGATTTGCTGTACTCTGTTTGCCAGTATTGTATTGACGATTTTTGCATCTTTGTTCACTAGAGAGAATGGCCTGTAATTCTCTTTTTTGGTTAGGTCTTTCTCTGGTTTTGGTATCAGGGTAATACTTGCTTCCAGGAATGAGCTAAGGAGAATTGCTTCCCTTTCAGTTTCATTGAAGTTTGAGGAGTGTTTGCATTCAGTCTTCCCTACATTTCTTGTAGAATTCAGCTGTGAATCCATCAGGGCCTGATGGATTCCATCTTTAGAATCCTGATTAATTCCATCCATCTTTGTTGGTAAGGTTGTAATTACATTTCCAATTTCATTAACTGAAATTGGGTTATTCAGCCATTTTACATATTCTTGATTTAGCTTTGGTAATTTATATGTTTCCAGGAATCTGTACATTTCTTCTGTGTTATCAAACCTGTGAGAGTAAAGGTTTTTGAAGTAGGTACTGATGATCATCTGTGTGTCCAGAATCTGCAGTGATTTCACTATTTTGATTCATTATTCCATGAATTTGAGTTTTTTCTTTCCTTACTTTTTGATAAGGTTGGCTAGAGATTTATCAAATTTATTTTTTTTCAATGAACCAACTCTTCGATTAGTTAATTCTTTGTATTATTTTCTTAGTCTCAATTGTATTAATTCCTGCTCTGATCTTTGTAATTTTGTCCCTTCTTTGGGTTTTGGGCTTGACTTATTCTTCTGTTTCTAGAAGTTTGAGGTGTAGCATCAGGTTGTGTTTGTTCTGTTTTCCTCCAGTGAGAATTCGCTGCAATAAATTTCTGTCTGTAGACTCCTTTTATTGCATCCCATAGGTTCTGCTAAGTTGTATTTGCATTTTGGTTTGCTTGCAGATATTGTTTAATTTATTCTTTAATTTCCTCTGTCACCCATTGGTTATTCAAGTTATGAAGTTTTTGTAGCTTTTTTTATCATTAATTTCCAATTTCGTGACACTGTGGTCAGAAAATATGCATGGGATAATTTCAGTTTTTTTTTTAAATACTTCAGCATGGATTAGTATATGGCCTAATTTAGGGAATATCCCATGTGCAGCAGAGAGGAATGTGTATTCTGATGTTAGGTGAAATACTCTGTGCATGTCTACTAAGTCCATTTGTTCCCAAGTTTGATTTAGTTGTGTTATTTCTTTGCTGATTTATTTGTCTAGTTGATCTATCTCTTTGTGACAATGTGGCATTAAGTCCTCCCATTATAATTGTGTTATTTCTTTCTTGATTATTCATGCCTATTTGTGCTGGTCTTATATAGCTGGGTGCTTCCATATTTGGTGCACATATATTTAAGATTGTTATCTCTTGCTCTGGAAGTTTTCCCCTAAGAAGCATGTAATGACCTTCTTTATCTCTTTTGATCATTCTTGGTTTGAAGTTCACATTGTCTGCAAGCATAATAGGTACTCCTGCTTTTTTCTGGGTTCCTGTTATATGAAGTATTGTTTTCCATCCTATGACTTTCAGTTTGTGAATGTCCTTTTGAGTTAGATGAGCTTCTTTCTTTTATACAGCATATGGTTGAATTTTGTTTCTTGATCCATTCTGGCATTTTGTTTCTCTTAATTGGTGGATTGAAGTCATATACATTAATGGTTAAAACTGATATAAATTGGCTTATTTCTATCATATTATCTTTCTGCTGATAGTTCTTTACTTTTCCCTTCTATTTAATTATTTGTCCTGCTTGGTTATTTCTTTCTGTTGGTGTTCTTGAAATTGTAGTCATTTTTATCTCTATCTAGAATACCTTTCAGTACTCATTTTAGGGTTGATTTGGTGGTCATGAAGTTTGTCAGTTGGTCTTTGTCATCTGGTGTCTTATTCCTTCATCAATTTTGAAAGATAGTTTTTTCAGGGTACATCAATCTTATTTAGAAGTTGTTTTCTTTCAGGACTTGAAATACTTAACTCTACGATCTTCTTGACTTGATTGTTTGTGTTGAGAAGTCTGCTGTGATTCTGATGGGCTTTCCTTTATAGGTGATCTGTTTCTTTTCTCTAACAGCTTTTAATATTCTGTTCCTATGCTGAATTTCTGGGATCTTGCTTATTATATGTCTGAGTGTAGATTTATTTTGGTTAAGGCTAATTGGAATTCTAAATACTTCATTAAATGTATGTCAGTTTGTTTTCCTTATTTGGGAAAGTTTCTATTACCTAAATGGTGTCTTTGTATCATTTGTGTTGATACTTGTTTCATACCTAATATTCTTATATTGTTTTTCTTTGCATCATCATGCAACTGTTGAATTGGTATTTCGTGGTTTCTTGTTATTTTTAAAAGGCCTTTCCTTTCCTGATTGCTAGTTGCAGTCTTTTCCTCAAGGTCTGAAAGTCTGTCTTCACAGTCATACAAATGGTTTTGCCAACTTTTGATGGAATTTTTGATTTTCTGGATATCTCTTGAATCTGTTTCAGGCATTCTAATTCTTTCCTATATTGTTCATTCAAATTTTCTATCATTTTCCTATGCTCTTCTTTTTTTTTTTTAACTATATCTTCTTTAGATATGCTCAGCATTTCTTTCATTATGTTTATCATTTCTTGTTTTACCTTGGAGATAATTTCTGCTCTGATTTCCTTTACAGCTTCATAGAGTTGTTTGTTTACTTCAGTTGCTGTAATCAGTTTCAGAAATTTCAGGTGTGTAACTTACACTTTCTTCTATGTCCATGTCTCCTGGACTTGTTGGAGATGGGTTAGAGGTTTGAGATTACATTTTGCTCCTTCATTTTGTGATTTTCCTGTATTCTCAGGTGCTTCCTGAGTTGGCATTGGCTGCTCAACCAGAGGGGTGTCTCTCTGGCTTGTTGGGGTCACTGTGTGGGCCTTTCTCATGCCCACCATGGTGCAACAGAGTTCACCAGGTGGGCCTTTCCTGTCCCTTTATGGTGCACTGAGATTCCCTGACTGGTTGGGGTCACTGGATGGGCCTTTCCAAGGCACTGTGCTGCACACCAAGGCTTCTTGGTTGGGTGGAGTTCACTGGGCAGCTGGGATCTATTTTAAACTGGCTCCTGTATCTTTTTTGTATTTCTCCAGCTTCCTTGGGCACTTTCTGACTTTATGGTGCTGAAAGATATTATTGGTGTTTTCCCTCAAAATCATTGCTTCCTCTTAGTACAGAATGAATTTTAGAGACTAAAATTTGGATGCTGCTGACAATTACTTGCTGGTAGGATTCTCCCTAAGCTTATTTAAGAAACATATGTGTATGGGTATACACATGCACACACACTGATAGACACACATCAGATACATATACAGTGCATATATATATATATATATATACATATACACATATGCACACTGCATGTGTTTATATTTATTTCTATATCTATATTTACACAAATATCTCTAATTACAATGCACATTGCAGAGCAAACTCTTGTCTTTTCCTATTTGCAACTCCCTTCTTTGATTTAACTTTCATAAATAAATTTAGCTACTGTTATTCTCTGTGTAGTTACACTTTTGCTCATGCTAGTGTGTATTTAATCAAATTTAAAAATTGCTAATTCATCTTACTGTAAAAATAAAAATAAAACTAGAAACTCAAATTAAGTATTTCTTTATAGTATTTAAATTAAATGCACCATCTTGGGTGCACAGTTCAATAAATTTTGATGAATGCACTAACATCTCTATTTAAAAAGAGACTACTGTTTGGAGTTTTCTCATTCCATTCCTAGTCAATCTCTTTTCCAGATGTAGTCACTTTCTTTCTGTTTTTTTTTTTTCCCTAGATTACTTTTAACTCATCTAGGACTCCAAATAAATTAAAATATATTCTCTTCTGTGACTGGCTTTCTTCAGTCAGAGTATTGCATTTGTGACATTCATTCACAGTTGTTCATTCTTTTTTATTGTATTGCCTGAATATAGCACAAGTGTTGATGCTTTCTCCTGTGGATGGATATTTGGGTTTGTTCTAGTTTGAAATTGTTATGAATATTCCTGTAAAATTTTTTTGTGGATTTGTGTTTTAATTACTCTTATATAACTATCTACATGTAGAACTGTTGGGTAATAGGAAAAGTTTTTTTTTAACTACAAATAACTGAAAAAATTTCTGTAACTGGTTGTATCATTATACATTGCTACCAGTAATGTGTGACAGTTTAAATTGTGCCACAATTTTGCCATAAATTGATATTAGGAACTTTCTAAACAAATCATTCAAGTATGCATAGTAGTATCTCATAGTGATTTTAATATACAGCTTATATCTAATAAAATATATAATTTTTATTTGCTTATCAACCATTTTTATATCTTCCTTTTATTTTATTTTGAAAAGAATACAACCAAACAAAACAAAACAGAGTAAAGTCAATCAAAACAAAGCAATGAACATGGAACATGACTTTGAAACAGGGTAAAAAAAAAAAGCAATCGATAAGGCTACCATAATGGCTCTTGTTATTTGTGAAAATCTTTTGCCTGTGTTTAAAGAACTAATTTTGTATTTTTATTATTGATTTGTAGTAGTTCTTTACATATTCCAAACAAAATGTTTTGATCAAATATATGACTTGTCAAATTTTTCTCCCAGCTTGCAGTTTGCTTATTTAGTTCCTAAAATAAGGTTTAAATTTTGATGTTTAATTTATTTTTAAAAAATCTGTCAATCCCAAGGTTTGAAGATATTCTACTCTCTCTCTAGAAATTTAAAAATGTTAAATTTTAGGTTTGATACTATGATCCATAAATTAAATGTTTGTGTCATAAGGGAGTAACTTTAAATTTTTAATATTATTTGTTGAACATACAGTTCTTTCCTAATTGATTTACTTTGTGATGTTTGCAGAAACCAACCATATATATTGTACTTTTTCCTTATTCTTATCATTCATATGTTAGTTATACACATGTTGCTTATTATAGCTTTTTCATAGATCTTGAAGTCAATTCATTTGAATCCTGTTTTATGTTATCTCTTAATATTTTTGAATTAGTTCATGTGTTTTGCATTCATATAAATTGGATTCACTTTGTTTATATCTGCAAAAAACCTGGTGAAATTGTAAGATTTACATTTAATCTGTAACTCAAATTGAGTAGTACATCTTAACAATGTTGCTTCATCTGAAGAAATGGCATGCCATGGATTTATTTAGATCTGAAAATTTTCTCTCAATATATTTTACAGTTTTAATGAAATAGATTTTGTGCTTAGTTTCATTAAACTTTACCTGAAATACATTATAAAATAATTTTATAAATGAAATGCTTTCAGTTTTATTTTTCCAATTTTAATATAAGCAATACAATGGAGTTTTCATATTGACCTTTTGTTCTGTATTTTTACATGTTTGTTAGATTACTTATTTTGTAGAGTTTTTTGAATTTTTAAAATTCACTTTTAAAAATACAGGAGTATTTTATTTTATTTTATTTTGTTTTACTTTAAGATAGGACCTTCCTGTTACCCAGGCTGAACTCCTAAGCTTAATATACGCTTTTCCCTTGAGTTCTCAGTTAGTATATACCACTATTCCTGGTTACTCCTTTAGTTTTTTTTATATAGGTAAAAATATGTTAAGGACAATTTACTCAATATTTTTGCCTTTTATTGTTTGTCTTGTTGCCCTAGGACATTCACTTTACAATGTCATATTAAAGGGGTTAAATCTGACATTTTTTCTATGTTTCATATCATAAAATGCATTCAAAATTTCATAGATAAGATGCTATCTATCTATAGTTTTCTTCAGATGCTTTGCATCAAATTGAAGAATTTTCTTCATATTTATGGTTGTTAAGAATTCTTATAATATATGAATTTAATTTTTTTATCAAGTGTTTTTTTCTCTGTATATATCTCTGTATATATTGATATGACTTTCTTGGTATATTTCTAATATGGCAAATTGCATTGATTAGTTATTTGAATATCAACTTTAGCATTTTACATCCTTAGAATCAACTGCACATGGGTATTGGTATATTTTATTTACATATCACTGGATTCAGTTGCTAATATTTTAATGTGAATTTTGTGTTTATCTTAAATAATGTTTTCAATATTCATTTTTTAAATGTGTAATCAGATTTTGTTATTAAGATTACTCTGAGGAGTATTTCTTCCTCCTCTATTTTCTGAAATACTTAATAAATATTGATATTATGTTGGGGACCACAAATTATAAATTGAGGTTAGGGCCCAGAGGGCTTAATAGAGACCTTAATGGTACCGTGATGCTGTGAATTTCCAGAACAAGATTACTTCAGCATAGGATCACCACTGCCCTCTGAGTTATCTGATAATTACTCAGATTACTGTGTGCACCCAATAAATAGTGGCTAGCTCAGAGTGTCTTCGGCTCTACCCATCCTGAGGCATTGGCCTACCAGCCCCCCTTTTAAGAATTACTAAATTTGTTTCCATTTGTTCTTCATCCTTCACTGTCCCCCTCATACAGGCTGTTGAGGATTTTGGCAAGGTCCCTGATAGTTATGTATTATTCCTTAAATGTTTGAAATAATTCACTGGTCAAACCATCTGGAGTTTTCTTTGTAAGGAGAGATTTGACAGTGCATTTATTTTTGAAATATGGGGCTATTTGAAGTTTATCTCAACTGATATCAAGGAATTATCTATTTCCTCTACATTGTTAGATACAGTATATTAGTGTGAAGTCTTAATATTTCTTAACTGTTCTATCTGTAAGGTCTAAAATAATTGCTTCTTTTTAATTCTTGATTCTCTAATTTGTGTTTTCTAGTCTTGCTACATTCATCAAATTTACTCATATTGTTCAAGAACAAATATTATGCTTTATTAATGTTATTTAGTGTGTTTTTCTAAATTGAATTCTGTCCTCTTATATTAATTATCCATGCTATTTTGGGTTTAAATTGTTTGTACATCCTTAGGTACTCGATTAAAGCTTTTCTGCTATCTACAGTCACATTTAGGGCTACAAATTTCCATCATAAGAACTTTCCTATATTCTGATGGCTCACATGCTTTAAAATATATATATTTTACAGTTGTTGGATAGTATGTTTAAATACTAATTATAGGAATGTGGTTGATAAGAGGAAAACAGTTAAGCAGTAGGTAATCGACCCATTTTTTCTTATTTTGGAGGTTCATTCCTTGAAAAAAAAAGTGACTTGATACTAGTGACAGACATTCTAGTTAATAATTTAATAGCATTAAATTGGGATAGACTTTATCATTTAGAACTTTTCATAGAGTATTACTAGCCTAGTAATTTTTTATGACAAAGAAAACCAGACTCAATGGATTTATGGTTGTGGTTGCTTGAGACATATTGCATAAGCCATTTGAATATCTTGATATAAACTGGACTCATTTCAGGACTGTGGCAATCTTTTCTGTTTAAGTAACAAGGCCAAGCATCTTACTCAGATATTTCTAATGATAAGCTGTGAGGAAGCACATGTGCCGTATGAGAAAGGATCCTAGGGGATGCAATGATAGCTATAGGCTTTTTTTCTGGTTTATTTACCACCTACCAATTGTATCCTTCATATTTTTGTTAAAGTCTGATATTGGAAGAATGCTCCAATTCATTGTAATCTTTCTTAACAATTCAAACTTTTGTGTTCTTTCCATTTATTTTATTTAGTACTTTCATATTTTTACTGATTCTTTTACATTTTCATATTTACAGATATATTATTATAAAATAAGAAACGTGCCTTATTTGAAAGATAATATTTTTTATTTATTCAAGATAAAAACAAACTCTACATACATAATTTTGTTTTCAGATTATGATAAAAATTGTGATCTGAATTAGTTGATGACATCAGTGGGATTGACAGAGACATTAAAATATAAATATTTGTTTTAGTGAGGTAATTAAATAGATCTTTTAACACAATACAAGAGGAAATGAAATAGTGAGGTGTTGGTTAATTTTTTTTTATTTTTAAAGAGAATAGAACAAAACAAAATAAAACAGAACAACAACAAAAAAAACCAAACAAACAAAAAAGGGAAAACAGAATAGAGTCAAACACAATACAGCATTTTCAAAACAGAACAGAGAAAGCTACACAGGTCTTCAAAACATATTTTAATGTGTTGTCTTACACATGTTTGAAATAGAAATTCTGGCAAAAATTAGCTTCATTTTTGTAATCCTACTTCTGGACTGTATTCTATTCAGATTAATCTACTTTCCTACTCTTTTGCCAATCACATACTGCCTTGATTTATGTAGCTTTATGCTAACTCTTGAAATTAGATAAGGTGAGTCCTCCTCTCTTTTTTCAAAATTATTTGGGCTATTCAAGTTCATTTGCCTTTCAATATATACTATAGATTCTATAAAAATGTCCATTATAAATAAGTCCTCAGGTGCTTCACAAATTCTGCACTCTGCCTGACTTTACTGATTTATCAACAGTTACGATGAATTCTTTTTTGGTGTTTGGTAGCGTATATCACAAGTGAGTAAATATTCATGTGCTTTCTTTCTCAGCGGTCTCTGCATGTCCTAAGACTTGGATTGCTAGGTTTATGTGTGACCCTAACTCTCTGGCAAGTCAAGAAAAGACACAAACTTTTGGCTTATATATTTTATTTCCTAGGTTAAGTCTGGAAATGCAAAAAACTAGTGAGAATAGAGACTTTATAGTTTTTTTATATATCTGATCAAAAACTAGAAA
>RJWT010023556.1:0-16771 GCA_004365215.1 Cuniculus paca | reverse complement strand
GATTAAAATTCTTCACCCAGCTGGACTCGCTGACCTTTATATTTGCATCTGTTTGAACAAAACCTCCTCTTAATGAAGAGATTTCTACCAATTAGTTCCATTCATATTATTTCTATCACTGTGAAATGAATACAGATTTGCAGGCTTAGAGGAGTGGATATAAAGTTAACCTGAGGTTTACCTGGCTTTGTTCAAATTCATGTAGCCAATTAAGTTCATCGGAGGAAAACATGCACATTTGGCACAAAAGGATAAGAAGTAATATTTTTGGAATAACACAAAAGTTTTAAAAATAAAAAAAATAGGAATACCTAAATCATAGTGTGATTCTGACAATGGTAAAGTAGTTTTCAAAGAGTCTATTTTTGTTTGTTTGTTTTTTGTTTGTTTGATTTTAGTGCTGGGACTTGAACTCAAGGCTTTGGATATTTGAGGTTAGTGTTCTACAATTGGACTACACTCCCAGGTTTTAAAATTCTTTTTGTTGTACAGGGGATTATATCTAGGACCTTCACAACAAGCTACATTTCCAGCCTGTTATTTTTTTATTTTGACTTGAAGCAGGTTGTTGCTAAATTGCTAAATTGCACAGGTGGGACTCACATTTAAAATCCCACTCTTTCAGACTCCCAGAGTGCTGGATTCCTGGCATGCATCATCATGCCTGATTATAATTGTTGTTACAGATTTGGATATATAAAATAGCTTTTACAGAAGGTATCAAACATATAAATACATAAGCACAAATAATAGTTATATAATAACTTTCAGTACACATACCACAGTATATCCTTTTACAATGCAGGTCTGGAAGTATATATTAACATACTGAATACATGATGGAGCTAGGTACTTTTACCCAAGATGTGATATTTTTCCATCACATCACTGTATTTTAGTAGGAAAATTTCTTTTTGCAATGGTCTCCGATGAGCTTATTTTTCACCTGAAATTTTATTTTATCCTATAAATACTAAATTGTTTTTGTTTTTTATAGCTATTCTCATCATTCTCTTGAAAGTAGTATTGGGATACATTATGGAATTAATAATCATTAAATAACTATGTCCTTTTGAGGTGTCTATGTCTTCACAAATAGTCATTGTTGTAAACCTACCCCATGATGAGTTAAGGGGACAAATTCCCATGGACATATGAGGCAATGTGTTGTTTAGAATAAACGTAGAGATCAGGAATCTAGGGTTTTTTTTTTCTCTTTTTCTTTTTTTACCAGTTCTGCCACATATAGGATGATCATTCTCTTAAAATTCTGTGGCCTGTCATGAAGAAATAATAATACTGTGTTCACAGATCATTTTTGAAGGCAGTCACCAGCATGGAACGTTGTATACCACAAGTTTTCAAAATATTTCCCATTGTTTAAATCTCTGAGATTATCTGGAAATAGCTTTCTAAGGTCAACTTTGAATAATAAATGCTTTTGATTAGGTACAACTCTCCTTGCCTCAAAAATACTTCAGGAAAGTGAGTTTAAGATTCTATATTACCTGCTTCCCTTCTGAGAATGGAGGAAAATACTAGGTATGAGCACTCAGCATATGAAATGACAAGGAAATTACACAGTGATGTGTGCTGCTTCAATGTTTGGAAGTAAATATGAACAAATTATTTTTACTTTTAGAATTATCTTGTACTACAATCAGATTTCACAATTTTTCCATAATTAATTCAAAATTTATTTAACCTCAAAATTCATAAGCACAATTTTTTTTCATTATGATCAGTGACTGCTACAAACCGAGGAGTAATATACGACTTCTTGATAGTCGTCAAGAAATTTAAACATAATTGCAAGTGAAAGGTAAATGATAAAATACATAAATTTTATATGATCATAATCAAAGTGATGACAAAATGATAATTTTATTCAATAGCATTAGTACAATAAATTTATGATTGTTTATATATGAAAGAGAATTGTTTTAGCTTAAGAATTAATTGAAGATTGAAATAAAATATTCAGAGAAGCTCAAATGATATACATGCCTCTAAAAGAAGTAGTTCAGTCACCAGCTACCATGATTACACATTAATTGCCTTCTAACATGACTGTCACTGTGCCTCTTCTACCAGCCATAATCAACATCAAACCCAACCATTTTTTGCCTCTGTGTGGGCTTCTCTCCCTGGACCTGTTCTTTCATCCATGCTCTTGAGATAACATAGTGATTTATTGACAAGCCCTCTGTAATTAATTTAAATGTAATCAATGCTTCTGTCTTTGTAGGAAGCAAAATAACAAAGAATAGCACACAGTACTTACTTGTGTGCTCAGGTCTATATAAGATTTTATTAAAACATAAGTACAAGTAGAATACTGTGGAAACACTATGATGACTAATCTGCATATGTGTAATTTTTAGTTTATTTTTATCAAGCTAAACCTACTATTTTTAGTCATAAGTTACAGTTTCTAATTTATTTTTAAATATTTGTACTGTTTAGTGTTTATTTTCTACCTGTAATCACATATATTTGTGTCAGTGTTTAAAACTCACAAAGAATTTGAGAATTTTTGGTTGACTCTGTATTTTCAACTTTTTAAAATTTTAAAGGAATATTTTTCAAATTATAAAAATATAATACAATAAAGTATTTTTGTATCCTTTATAATATTACCACCACAGTGCCTTTTATCAATGATATATGAAACATTGTGTTATTTGCAGCAATGTATATATAAATTTGTATCACTGTGTGGATCAGTGACTTGTACAGTATTTTAGCAACAAAGAAGAATAAGGATCTACACTTAGGCTTTTGGACTAGATCTCAGTGCTCTTTTCACTGCATGGATTTATTTTTTAGCAGACAAAATTTTATTTCCAAAGGGAAGGGAAGGAATGAGAATGTGAATATAATCAAAGTATGACATATGCATATGCAAATATGCCAAAATTAAATCTATTATTTGTTATGATAAATTAAAACATAAAGTGGAAACAGAAAGAGACAATTATATAGAAATCTGGAATGTCTGACTGATTAAAACTATCAACATAAGGGATTTAAGTATTACAAAGTAAATGGATAAATGGCAATGCACTTTCATTGGTAATTATGAAATAAATACTAACCCATGAAAAATTTTCATCATGGGATTATACTAAGTTTACTTTCTTTCTGGAAAATTGCATTGGCTGACTGGTAGAGAAAGTCCAAAAGGATCTTCTACAGAACTTCTATATATCAGTGTACATTTTCAAAATTAAAACAGATGTATATTTTAGTGATAATCATTTTTTTAAATTTTATTTTATGAAAGAAGATAAAACAGAATTTCATAGCAAAATAATAGGAGAACAACAATAGTTGGTCCATTGCACATTGTCATCTTCAAAGCAGTTACTCAGAGCACAGGCTATGGGCATACAAAATTTTCCAATTAGTATTAGCACAACCTTCCTTTTCAAAGAACTGAGAAACACTAATAGTATAACTAACTTGCATTATTCTAACTTTCCCTTCCTTTCCCCTTTCCCTCATCCTATTTCCTTTTTCGTTTTAAACTATTTCTTCTCATTTCACAATATCTAGTGTACATTTTATTTATTTTTTAAGAAAAATAAATATAAACTTTTTTTTACTACTTGCTACATTTAATGCTTGTTTACCAAAGTTTATTAGGAAACACTGATGTTCACTATACTAAATACTGGTAATACAAAGAAGAATACATAAAATTTCTGCTCTGAAATCACCATTTAAGAGAAGACAGCAAGAAGCTAAAAGCACAATATATTCCACAAAGTTATGTAATAGATATGCCTATAAGGTACATTCTCTGAGATCAAAGAGGATACAGTTTTAGTTTAAAGGTATTTATAAAACCTTTCAAGTTAGAATGTACTTTACTGTAGCATCTGTATTGGAAAAAAGCAGAGTAGAAATTCTGACTCTGTTGCTAGCAATTCTTACAAAATGCTTGTATTTTTGAATCTCAGAACTTAACACTGAAGTTAATAATAATTGCAAGTACCTATGAAGCAATGTACCTGAATCTTCTGTATATATTATCTCATTTATCCTTATTATAATTCTATGAACTAAGTACTGTTATTATTTCTTTTTTAGTAATAAGATCCAAAATGTACAATAGACATTGTGATAATGAAAGGGAAAGGAAGTGCTGAAAAGGAAAGAACAACTGGGATAGGGGAAAAGAGAGAAGGAAGAAGGGAAAAGATTCTATGTATATAGGTATATGTACATATATGTATGTATGTATGTATACAAGATAGATAGCCATACTACTAATCTCTGTTAGTTTATCCAAAAGAACAGTTTTTGTTTTCATTGTTTAATTGTTTGATCTTTTTTCTTGCCTAAATCTTGTAACTTGAACAAGTACTTCTAAGATAACCATATGCAACATATTAATTAGTGTTAATTTCCTACTATTCTTTTTTTGAAATTCTGTATCATTTCTATCTTTTTTCTGTTTTGCTTTTTTATTTTTTTATTTTTTATTTTATTTTTTAAAATAAATACAAACTTTAAAAATTTTTTTAAATATTGTACATTTTAGAAATTATTTACAGTTTTGCTTTCTCATACTAGGGAGACAATAATGTTTACACATGTAAGTCTGATTTATTTCACTTATGAACATGGCCTCAAGTTGCATCCATTTACAATAAGTCTCAAGTTTAACCTTCTTTATGGCTGAGTAGTACTCCATTGTATAAAAAGACCATATCTTTTCTATCCATTCCTTGGTTGATTGACATTTGAGTTGTTTCCAAGATTTAGCTGTTACTAATTGTACTGTATAAACATGGGTAGACATATATCTCTATGATAAGATGTTTTTAATTTTTCTGGGTAGATACCAAGAAGGGGAATAGCTGGGTTGAATGAGACCTATAATCCTAGCTTTCTGAGGCAACTCCATACAAATTTCCACAATGGTTGCACCAGTGTACACTTTCACCAACAGTGGAGAAAGGTTCCTTTTTTCCCACAGCCAAGCCAGCATTTGTTGCTGGTTGTTTTATTGATGATAGCCATTCTTTCTGGAGTGAAATTGAATATCAGGGTTGTTTTAATTTGCATCTCTTGAATGACCAATGATGTTGAACATTTTTTCATATATTTATTTACCATTTATATTTCTTCATCTGGGACATGTGTATTCATCTCAGAAGCCTATTTTAGGATTGGCTCTTCGACTTTGGGAGCGTCTGAGTTTTTTTCAATTCTTTATATGCCCTATATAGAAATCTTTTGTCTGAGGGACAATTGGCTAAAACTTTTTGCCACTCTGTGCATTGTCTTTTTACTCCATTGGTGATTTCTTTTGATGTGCAAAAACTTTAATAACATGAGATCCCAGTTGTCGAATCATTGAAATATTTCCCATGCAGTTTGGGCTTTGTTCAGGAATTCTTTGCCTACACCTATGTCTTTAAAATTTCTAATTACTTCCCTTTGCAGTAGATTCAGTGTTTCTGTTTTAAAATTTAGATGTTTGATCCATTTTTACTTTAGTTTAGTGTATGATAGTAGACATAAGTCTAATTTTAGTCTTTTGACTAAAGCCAGTTTTTTCCAGCACCATTTGATAAAGTAGCTATCTTTCTTTCAGTGAACATGTTTGATCCCTTTGTCAAAGATAAGGTGATTGAGACTGTTTGAAGTTGTGTCTACTTTTTCTGGTCTATTGTAGTGCTCTTCATGTATGTTTTATTGTCAGTGCCATGCTGATTTTAGTAGTATAATTTGTAGCTTTGTAGTATAATTTCAAATCTGGAATTGTGATGCCTCCTGCCTTGCCTTTGTTGCTAGGATTGCCTTTGTTATTCTAGGCCTCTTCTATTTCCAAATGAATTTTAGCATTATTTTCTGTAGTTCTGTGAGATATGGTAATAGTATTTTGATTGGGATTTCATTAAATCTGTATAAAAAATTTGGGAGTGTGGCCATTTTCACTATTTTGGTTTCTCTGACCCATAAGCAAGGGATATCTATTTTCTAATGTCTTCTTCAATCTCTTTTTTTCAAGGTATTGTAGTTTTCAACATATAGATCTTTTACTTCCTGTGTTGATTCTTCAGTATTTCATTTTTTTGAATATTATCATGAGGGTGTGGTCCACCTAATTTCTCTCTCAGTGAGTTTGTTTGTCTACAGGAATGCTACTGATTTTTTTTGTGTTGCCTTTGTATCCAGTTATGCTTCTGAATTGGTTACTGTATCCAGAAGTCTTTTGGTGGACTTTTAGGGGCTTTTATGTAGAGTATCATGTCATCTGAAAATAATGATTACCTTCCTTTTTTATCTTTATCCCTCTTATTTCTCTCTCAGGTTTAATTGCTCTGGTTAATGTTTCCAGAACTACATTGCATAGGAATGATGAGCGTGGACATCCTTGTCTTGTTTCTGATTTTAGAGTGAAAGCTTTCAGTTTTTGTTCATTTAATGTGATGTTGGTTGTTGGTGTCTCTTGGATGGCTTTTAACAGAATGAAGTAAAGACTGTCTATTCTGATTTTATGTAGGATTTTATCACTAAAGACTGTTGGACTTTATCAAAAGCTCTTTCTCTATCTATTGAGATGATCATGTGATTTTTGTCTTTGACTCTGTTGATATGGTGTATTACAATTATTGATTTGCATTTGTTGAACCATCCCTGCACTTCTGGGATGAATCCCACTTGGTCCTGGTGTACTCCCTTCTTGATGATTTGCTGCATTCTGTTTGCTCATATTTTATTGAGGATTTTTGATTCCTATTTTTTTTCCAGCACTGGGGATTGAACTCATGACCTTGCACTTGCCAGGTGGGCGCTTAGGCCACTGAGTTAAATCCCCAGTCCATTGTTGAGGAGTTTTGCAACTATGTTCCTTTGGGAAGCTGGCCTGTAGTTCTGCTTTTTGGTTGGGTCTTTCTCTGATTTTGGTATCACAGGTAATATTTGCCTCCAGGAATGAGTTAGGGAGTACTGATTCCCTTTCATTTTCATTAAAGGGTTTGCAGAGTAGCATAATTAAATCTTCTCTAAATTTCTTCCAGGATTTGGCAGTTATTTCATCAGGACCTGGACTCTTCTTTGTTTATAAATTTTTAATTATGTTTTCAATTTAATGACTGATATTAAATTATTAAGAATTTTTATATCTTCTTGATTCAGCTTAGCTAATTCATCTGTATATAGGAATTTGTCCATTTTTTTCTGTGTTTTCCATCCTATAAGAATAAGGACTTTTGAAGTAGGAATTATGAACTTCTGAATTTCCACAGGATCTTTAGTGATTTTCCTCTTTTCATTTCTTATTGAATGAATTTGAGTTTTTCTCTGCTTTTTTTTGATAAGGTTGGCTAGAGGATTATCAATTTTACTTGTTCTTTCAAAGAACCACCTGTTCAATTCATTAATTCTTTATATTGTTTTTTTAGTCTCAAATGCATTAATTTTTTTACTCTGATCTTTATAATTTCCTCCCTTTTATAGGCTTTGAGCTTGTCTTGCTCTTCTTTTTCTGGAAGCTTGAGGTGCAACGTTCTCTTTTTATTTGTGCTCATTCTGTTTTCCTGATGTGAAAATTCACCACTATATATTTTATATTTTCCTCATATAACTGCTTTCATTGCATCTCACAGCTTCTTGTATGTTGTATCTACATTTTCCTTTAATTGTATATATTGTTTAATTTCTTTTTTAATTTTCATCTGTGACCCGTTGGTTCTTATTTAATTTCCAAGTATTGATGGAGTTTTTGGAGTTTCTTTTGCCAGCACTTTCCAATTCCATTGCATGGTCAGATACTATGCATGGCTTAATTTAAACTCCTTTGCATTTAGTTAAGCATGTTCTGTGGGCTAGTATAATGTTTATTTTAGAGAACATCCTATGTGTAGCTTAGGAGAATGTATTCTGATGTTATTGGGTGGAACACTCTAAATGTCTACTAAGTTCATTTGCTCACAAGTTTGTTTCAGTTCTGATATTTTTTCCTTATTTTTTTGTCTAATTGATCTATCTTTTTGTGAAAAGGGATCATTAGTGCTCCCGATTACAATTATGATATTGCTTATTGGATTTTTCTTGTCTACTAATATTTGTCTTATATAGTTGTGTGCTTCTGTATTTGGTGTAAATTTGTTTATTGGTTCCAGGAATTGAACTCAGGACCTTGCACTTGCCTGGCCGACACTGTGTCTCTGAGCTATATCCCTGGTCCTTGCATACATATTTATGATTGTTGTCTCTTCCTCTTGAACAGTATGCAGAAATCTTTTTTATCTCTTTTGATCACTCTTGGTTTGAAACCACATTGTCTGAAGTCACAATAGTTACCCTTGCTTTTTTCTGGGTTCCGATTGCATGGAGTATTGTTTTCCATCTTTTGTCTTGTAGTCTATGAATGTCTTTTTGAGTTAAATGTGTTTCTTCTTTACAGTACGTTGTTTGATTTTGTTTCTTAATCTATTCCACCAGTCTTTTTCTTTTGCTTGGTGAATTGAGGCCATTTTCATTCATGAGTGTGACTGATATATATATCTTTGTGATGCTGTTTTCCCGCTTCAGATTCCCTGCTTTTTCCCTCTGTTTAATTGCTTGGCCTGCCCAGTGGTTTCTTTCTGTTGTCATTCTTAGAATTGTGGTCATTTTTATCTCAGTCTGAAATATCTTTTAGCACTCTTTTAGGGTTAACTTAGTGATCATGAATTTCTTCAGCTGTTCTTTGTTGTGGAAGCATCTTCTTGATCCATTTTTTAATTTCTTTTTTTATTTTTAATTTTTTAATTATTTATTTACTTTGTGTGTGTGTGTGTGTTGGGGATCAAACTCATAACCTTGCACTTGCCAGGCAGGTGCTTGTGCCACTGAACTAAATCCCCAGCCTTATCCATTAATTTTGAAAGATAGTTTTTTAATCTGGGTTGGAATTTGTTTGCTTTCAAGACTTGAAATACTTCATTCTAAGCTTTTCTTGATTTGAAGGTTTTTGCCATGATTCTGATTGTTTTTCCTTTATAGGTGATCTATTTCTTTTCTCTAACAGCTTTTAATATTCTGTTTTAGTGCTGAATTTATGGAATCTTGATTATCATACATGAGGAAATTCTACAGATTAGCAATCACACAAAATCCTCTGAACACTGAATATATAGATTTCCTTCATGTAATCATAAAAATAACTTGCAACCAATAACTATCCAATATAATAATATATTATATTTATATTTAAGTTTATTATATTGACAATATAATAAACTTCACCAAGTCACGCATGCTCTGTTCAATGTACTCCACTTGTCAGAACACATGAACACAACCTTTGACGTTTGAAGAATACCCATTGCTAATGAAAAGTGACAACTCTTTTCAAGGCTTGTACGAATCTATAAATAAGAACTATGTAGGGCAAGAGTTAATCATTAGACCAAACATTTTGAAAATTAGCTCATGTAGTAGTTTAATTCATCCCACATGATCAAGGGAAATTAATATATGAATAAAAAGTGAAATTAGGCAAACTGTAACAGTAGCAATAACTAAGTAATCAGACTGTTATTCAACTTCTGTTCTTTATGACAATGATCTTAACTATCAGGATACGATGGTAGAAAATGACATCTATATAACCATGATGAGGAGAAATAAGATGATATAATTTTAAATGTAAAAATAACCTTTGAACACATTTTTGAAAAAGCTAAATATTACCAGATGATGACACAATTAAATACTGCATTTAGGAAGTTTGAAGGTAGGAATTATTAATTTATATGAAAAAAATTCAGGTATAGAAATAGATAAAGAAAGTGGAATTATTTCATCAATAGTATTCTTTGTGCTGAATCTTGAGGTTCTTCACAAAGAGCTTAAAGTTTGGACGTTGTTCATAAAGTCAACTTAACTGTCTTCTTATATGCCATCTGGATTCTGCAACTCAAAAGAAGTTGAAGACTCTATGATAGGTTTTCTCAAACTGACATCTTATCCTCACATTAGCATTTACTCTAAATTATAATAAAAATATTATTTAATAAGAACTTTTAAAATAGAATTGTTTAACTTGTGATGATCTAAGACTGCATTCGATCCATATTGGAAAAAATCAATCAAGCTGTTTGAATCATCACTCTAAAGATTTTCTGAATCATCACACTAAAGATTTTTTTCTTCTGGTTTTAGGTTAGACAATTTCCTTCAAATTTATGTAATTTTCTTTGCTTGTTTTTAAGTTCAGGAATTCACAATAATGCTTGTATTCTTAATTAGCAGCATGTAGTTTAATTATGTCAATATAATAAACTATTCCTCAAGGTGTCTTTTTGTTTATATTTGTTCTAAAATATGTATAAGCTATCAAAGTTAATATTTCAATTAAACTTAACTGATAATTAAATGCTCAAAATCAGTAATGATACATGCAATAACATAAACCACTTTGTGCCTAACTGAAATGAGATGATGATACTAATTCAAGTTGCATAGATTTTTATGAACTATTCAGTATTTTCACCAAAGCATTATAGCTTCTTTTATAGCAAACACATTGTTAGCTGATGGAAAAAGCATTACTCAGTCAAGGTTTTATATATCTGTTATAAAATAGAATTTATAATCATCAGACAGGAAGAGCTGTAACACCTATCATCTAAGAATTAGTTGATTTTCTAAGTAAATTAGAGTGGAAAGCATCATTTTCAAACATTAAATTAGATGAGGACATCTACCACTTATTTTTAGGTACATCTGAGAGTCAGAGGATTTCCATTTAATCCTCTATTTTAAGGCTATTTCAAATGGCACAGAACATGGTAATATAAGACTCTTTTGCTTTTATCTCTGAACTAGGTACTAGAAAAAATGAATTCTTGAAATGCAAAAAAATTTTGAGAAAGCTGTTACACAAAGTGAGAACATAAACTTAACGCTTTAAAGCAAGAACTACAAGGTTAAGCATAAAACATTTGAAGCCACATACATATTTTAGAAGTGTTTGAGGAAGACAGGACATTAAAATTTACTGAAAGCCAATAATAAGTCAAGCACCGTGCAAAGAGATACAACCTCCATGATCTGGTTAATTCACATTAATAACTTTCAAAGTAGGCACAGATTTCAGTATTGTTTAAAGTGAGCCTTAGCAGTTAAAGTCATTTTCCTGCAACCAAACCCCCAACTACAACATAAGCATGTTTCTTTCATTCAAAATCTTTGCATCAAATAAAAATCATTAAGAATATCACCCTAACGCTAAGGGTATAGTTCAGTGATAGAACACTAGGTTAGCACAGGCTAGGTTCTGGGTTCAATTCTAATAGTGCAAAACAAAACATACTATACAAATCTATATTCTTCTGAAATACAGCTTAATGTATCCAAATATTCAAACTACATTCTACTAGTCCTGTAAATATAGGACAGTCACTTAACAATCTCTGCTTCTACTACATGTTTCATGTGGATATAGTATTTACATATTAAATTTTTACAGAAATTTGACATAATGACACACACATAGTAAATGATTTTGTCAGTGCATGTTGTGTACATGTGTTGAAATACCACACTAGACCTCATTACTATGTACGATTAATATATGTTAATAAGTTTGTAAAATCTCAGTGAATATTAACCATATTTTCCTCCAGTTAAGATTTAATAGATATTTACTGGCAAGGCAGGAGCAAGTATTCTGATTTCCTTACCACCAGTGCAGTGTTTTGTCCAGTTATGTTGCTACTATCCAAAGTAAATTGATTTACAAATTATTTTAAAACCAAATATTACCTATATGACTTACTTTGCCAGTGTTATAAAATGTATATAAATTGACCAAATAAAGGTATGCTAGAAGCAGTAGAACACTCATCAAAACACATTCTCTTTAATAAGCTAGCCTGACGTAATTCCCTTATGTTGACAAAGGACAGGAGCTTTCTGTGTTGACAATAAAGCGCTGAATCATTTGCAGCATAGCAAGCCGTAGGAGCATAAACATAATTGCACTCGATTCCCTTCTCCCCTGGGGCAATGCAATGAATCGACATGGATGCTACATAGGGAGTAGGCAGTATCACAGCTGGAGAATCCAAAGCGTAGGTAGTCTGGATTTTATAGCAAGCAGTAAGAATTAACATTTGTTGGCCTGCAGGACAATCAGGTGCAAGCAGAAAAACTGAGTTCGTTTCTGTACTCTTAATTTTATTTTCAAATATGCAGGGCATGGAGTTAAGAAATATTATTCTGAAACCTTGAGATTTAATATTTACCTTGATGGACTTTTTACATAGTTAGAGACTATATATCTTTTTTCTTCTGGTCTATTTCTCCTGTTTAGATTAGGAATACCTGTGGGAAGCCTTACCAAGGTGTCTTGGAAGCATATACCTCACTTAATTTTATACATTTAGGCTAGCGTGAATCTGCCTCCAGATTTAGTCCCACATGTCTGTTTTAAATGAAGCTCTGGGTAATCAATGCTTGATTTAGTGTTAGAGTTAAGATTTTGGGGCTACTGGAAAGGAATGAATGAGTTTTGTATGTGAGAATTTCATGAATTTTTGGATTAGGGAAAGAATTCAGTCGCTTAAATGAGTCCCACAAAACATCACATTTTGTAATCACTAAAATTCAAATGTGAATGACTTTAAAATTGCAGCTCCTGTGTGGAGATCACAACTGCATTAGCTCATGACCGTGAGGTTCCCAGGTTGTCATCAGTGGCTTCATCAGAAGAGACCCAAGCAAGCAAACTTGCTCTGTCTTGAGAGGTGATACCCTCTTACACGTCATGGTGCAGCCAAAGGCCATCAGCAGGTGCCAGCGCCAATCCCGCGAACTACCATGTACTGAATATTATGCTAAAGTAAGATTCAATTATAGTACTCAGAGTAACAGAAAATGGACTATGGTATGTGCACACAAAACTTGATTATGAATGTTGTAATACTATCCTCATGTACACAGAATCTGTAAGGCATGATATCTCTTAAGAAACTAGTGGTTGAGGATATGATTATTTCTATTGGTTTCAATTAATAATTATTGAGTAGCTAGTATGTCTAAACATATTTTTCTGAGCATGTAAAACTATATTGACACATGCTTCCAAGTAAAGAGAACTTTAATTTTCTCTGTTACTGTGAAACTTACCTTTATTTGCAGGAAATTATGCCAGGAATAAGACTACAATATTATAGCCTAGTATAATGCTAATTTTTTTAAAAAAAATGTAAAATTAATATGAAAATTGTTAATAGGCAAAGATTCTGTTAAAGAGGATATTACAAGAACCTTCACTGTGTCTTGTTTAAGTGCTATTTGATTCACTAAAAAATTAATTCTAATTAATCTTTCATTAATACAATGGTGTATCACTTTGTGTCTGATATTACAAAATGAAAACTCCAAGTAGAAACAAGTAGTTAAAAAGAGATCAATATATACATCTAAAATTTAATTATTTCTAGAGGCCTATTTTCAAGTTACTTTAACCAGAAAGCCTAGTAAATTTCAAATATCATATATTTCATACTCTCTGAGAGTTGTAGATACATTAAGGTGTAAATAAAATTTTAGTAAACAAAGAAATTACTAAAAATGTGGCCATTTCCAGTCATTTTTGTCCCATAGGGAAATTTGCTGCTTTGTTTTAAGTTTGGAGTTAAAATTTTCCAGGCAATGAAGACTCTGATCAGGACAGAAGAACCAGTAAATATATTGCCAGTTTTGTAAGACTGACATAAAAATTTGCAAGTTGAATGGACCAGAAGCGTGAGTTTCTTTTCTGGGAAAACATTGTCAGAGTTCTGATGCTAAGTAATACAAAGTTAAGCAAAGAAATAAGAAAACAGAGGAAAGCCCTTTTCAAGATTTTGATGTTTAGGAGGCACAGACTTGCTAGGGAAAGACCTGTTAAAAAGATCAAATGTTCTTTTTTACAAGATACTTGTTAGATGTGTCTTAGGTTTTCACTTAAACTAGAATCTTAGAATGGCAAAACTAGATGAATCGATCTGGGAGGACTGAGACCTGCCAAAGACTTAGTCAAAGATGATTGGGTGAAAGCTGAACCAAATGTAGATTGAATTTCCCTCAAATTGTGACCCAGTTCTGGCAGAGCTCCACTTCACAGAAGCTTCATGCAATAAGCTCCTAAAACTCGTTCTCTACAGGAAAAGCAGAAAGGTCTCTGAAGGAAGATGATCTAATCATTATTTGCTATTCATCATTTATGTAAGATCTATCTTACAATAAATCTAACAGTGATTAGAGGCAAGATAGTATACATTGTAACTTCGAGGGAAATAATAACTGGAGACACAGATATTCAAAATACTGGATTTATAAAACAAGGTTCAATAAATATCATTCATACTCTGTGAAGATGAGGAGGGATTCAGAGATAGGGAAGACAAGACAGTGGGGAAGGAGAAAGGAAGCAAAAAGAATCAAGATGAGGTGTGCACACCATGATGATGAGTATATTTATTATGTATCACAAACACTAATAGAAATATTTCAGAAAAGAAAAGTTTGTACAAAAGATTAAATTAGTAAGTAGTTATAACTAAAACTTGTAACCTATGATAATACATATTATACTGTAAATAAAAGGTTGATATTCATAATGAAAGACTGAAAGATGAAATTAAATATGGTTTTAGACATAACACATGACAAAACTAGCAAAATAGATCATCCATCATTAAAAATACCCAATTTCTTTTTGCTACATATAAGGAGAATGTGAGACAGAAAAGAAATCAGATCACATGTTTTAACATTCGTGTGATCTGCCAGGATGGTGCAGAATGGTAGAAGTTATTCTAACAGCAAAGATCTGAAAATTTGCTCCTAAATTTTGTATAGTACCATCCCATACATTTAAAGAAATGAGTGAATAGTAATTAGATTTTAAAACAAAGAAAGATAAAGTTATAAGGCTCATACTAAATCAACTAAACATAGTATGAGCATATCACAGAAAAAACCCACAAGAATTACTTCTTTCAAAATATTAAATTATTGAACTCCTAACAAGGCTGATAAGATTGAGGAGAGTAAAGGAAAGTCACAATATAAAAACTGAATATACAGAAAACCTAAACATTACTACTTAGAGGAAAAAAATTAAAACATTACATTAAAATACACGTTGAAAATGAAATAAAAATCAAACAAAATAAAGGTCTATAGTTAATTATTCCATATTTAAGACAAAATAATATAATGTTATACAAAAAAACTATCCAATAAAACAACTAGAGTTCCAATGGTCATAGTCTATCTCCCATGATATGTGATATAACCTCCCATGATAAATGATGTAAATTAAAACAACACTGAGACTCCATCTCTCCCCAGAAAGAATGTTTATTATCAAGAAATCAACCAATTACAAATACTGCTGGGGATGTGGGGGAGAAAGTAACCCTTCTCTACTGTTGATGGGACTGTAGACTGGTGCAACCACTGTGGAAATCAGTAGGGAAATTTCTCAAAAACTAGGACTAGAGATTCCATTTACACAGCTCTTCCCCTTCTGGGTATTTCCCCAGAAGAATTAAAAACATCATAACACAGCTACATATGAACACCCATGTTTATAGATAGCATAGTTTCTCCTGGGGATATAGCTCCCTGGCACAGCACCTGCCTGGTCAAGCGTGACGTCCTGAGTTTGATTCCTGGTACTCCCTCCAAAAAAATAAAATAAACAGCAGCATAGTTTATAATAGATGAATCTTGGAAACAACCCAAATGCCCACCAACCAAGGAATGGAAAAAAAGATTTTTTTTTTTACAATGGACTCTACTATTCAGTCATAAAGAAGGATAAACTTGAGACATTTTGAGGTAAATGGATGAACCGGGAGTCCATACTCTTAAGTGAAATAAATTGGACACATATGTCTAAATATTGCATTTTTTCTCTGGTGTGAGTTACTGAAAATGTAAATAAGGACAAAAGTGTATAACAAATATTGAAAAATAGGAAGAAATTGTTCAAAAGAAAGGGAAATTAGGGAGGTGGAGGGGGAAGTGAAGGAAAGAAAAAGAAGAAAATGATAAAACAAAGATAAAATGGAAACAAGTCTTTTGCAAATAAGGAGGGGAAAGAAGGCTGAAGAAAAGGTAGAATGAGAAAAAGAATCAAGATGTATCATATAGAGCTACAAATTCCCTATGATGAATGTGATCATTATGTATTTCTAAAATACGTACCAATAAACTTAATTAAAAAAAGAAAATAATAAGCAGTCAATAAACGCAAACTGTTAAAAATTAAATAAAATAAACAAATAAAATAATTGAACGCTCTGTTCACACTACTCAGAAGAAGAATCTCAATTAGATTTACAAGATTTCTAATCCCACACTATCTGAGCCCTCCCAAAACAACCCCGAAGTGTGAGGGCAGTACCTCTCATACAGCTGCTGCAGGCCTGTGATTGGTCCAGAGAAGTAAAGGTGTGCAAAACAGTGGCAGCTGTCACAGCCTGAGTTCAACAATTTGTCAGAGAGAAGCTAGGTATTGGATTGATGCTGTTTCATCTGTGAGAAAACACACACACATACATGCATACACACACATGCACACACGAAAGAAAAAAAAGAGAAAGAAAAAGGAGAGAAAGAAAGACCCAAACCAAAATTATGCAACAAGGGAAAATGGAAACAAAGCTCTGTAATTAAGGAAGGAAAAAGGGGTTTATGGGAGGGGAGGGAATTGGGGAAAAAAATAAAACAGGATTCAGGATGTATCATGTACAGGTACAAATTC
>RJWT010023555.1:0-16781 GCA_004365215.1 Cuniculus paca | reverse complement strand
AATAACAGAGCAAAGGAAAAAGCTAACTATATGGCATTTTGCTTTCCTGTGATAATTTGGCAAAGTCATACAGATTGATAATGCCAAAGCAAATCAATGATTATGGGACTTTAAAAAATTTGTTATCAAGACCATTGTCTTTTACTCCTTATTTAAATTTTTTCTTTCTCTTAAAACAAACTGTTGTTTTACATGCCACATGTTTCACTACAAAAATATGAGAAATACAAAACAACCTTATAAAATGTGATTGCCTCTCTCACTGAATTAATGACCATAAATTTATCTGAACTCCTGATATTAGTGTTGGCCTCTGTTGTTATTCCAGATTTCCCACAAACTCTTGTTTTCTACTCAACTCCCAATTTTCATTTTCTTAGCAGATACATCTGATTCACAGATGAATTGCCCACAAATTGGCTGCCTTCTGTGAACTTCTCAGTGTGGAATACCTCATTGTTACCATTTTCATAACATTATCAGCCAAAGACATGCTTCCTTATTGAAGATTAGCTCAAAGTTAACACTTTAATTTCTCTCTCCTTCTGTTTTCGTAGTAAGATAATTACATAGTCCTCTAACATAACAATTTTTCTTCTGTTTCTATGTTTATTGCTTATATTTTTTCCTGTAGTATTTTGCAATGACTATAATCTCCAGAATAATGTTAAACAATGTTGTTTCAGAATTTGATGCAGCCTCTTTTAATAGTTTACCATTAAATATGATGTTTTCTCTAAGTTAATTTTCTTCTACTTTGTTTATGTTTATTTGATTTTTTTGAATCTGGCTTTTCTAACTGAATTCTGCTTAGTATATTTTTTTCTTCCTTCCTTTCTATTAAATACATTTTAGTTGACTTATTGTCCTCTGGGTATTATTGAGCTTTTTTCCATAGATTATAATGTGAAACAATTCAACTGTCATTCATTTTTAAAAGTGCATAACTTGATTTAGAATGCAATTTTATAATTTTCTATGGAATAGATATTTTTGTGGAAGCCAAGAAGTAGCTTACATTTTGGTCTGAATATATGGCCTGAATCACTATTACATTATACAAATTAAAATTTTGTTTCTAAATACATATCTGACCATTTTGATGTAAATCATTATAGTTTAACATTTATTACTAAGTATAATCTTTACTAGCATAATTATAAATAAGGACAAAAATTTTTCCCTCTACCTTCTTAAATTTTTGTTTGGAATGCCTGTAACAAAACAAATGGACTAACAGGGAAAAATGAGCAAGTTTACTAATGTGTATACTTCATGTATACATAAAAGGAAGAGAAAAATTACCTCAAAGAGTTGGCTAGATATGAGGTGTGTGTAGCATCTTTAACTAAAAGCAAAGAAAGAGAGCTGTGGGGAAGCCATGTCATAGGGAAGCCACCAGAACAAGTTGGGTGGACAAGACTAAGGTTTGTTGTGTGGTTTTAAATTACTGTCTTCTCCATTACTAGAAGTCTCTCGTGATTTAGTCATCCTTCTCTTCTTGGTACAGAGATAGAAAGACACCCTTATAACTCAAGACTTCCTTTATAGATACAAATTTCTCTTTCAAAGACATAGATTCTCTGTTTTCAAGCTTTTTCTGTGTCTGCTGTTTCTCAAAATAATCAGCTCAAAATAATCCTTATGCTAACAAGGCATTATTTTGGGGCGGTATATTCTGGTTTTCTACAGTCATATTTTGGAGTGGCCTATCTTAATCTTGAACAAATGTCAATCTCTTTGCTCTTAAAGTCCTTACAGCCTTTTGGATCCTCTTCTGGGTAGACAGTCTCTTCACTTCCTTCCTCTTCTTTCTCTTCCTGCTCTTGCTTTTCTCTCCTCTCCCCCTCTCCCCACTCCTCCTTCTGTTCCTCCTCCTCTTCTTCCTAACATTTTCTGGGTCTGTCTGTAGATTTTTCATTCACTTAAGTATTTTTCAGTCTGTCATTTCCAAAATACAGTCCCAAGTACTAATTTCCTTATTATTCCATTCAAAGAACCTTTCTCCGTTCTCCCCAAATCTTGGTTTTGATTTGTGGTAGGTTTTTTTTTTTTTTTTTGGAAAGCTTTTTTTTTTTAGTTGCCTACTTTAAGAATATATGCTCTCTTATAGATCTCATTTTAGGGAGACAGTGTTTAATTTCCATACGGGGTAAAAGATTACTAAGGTGACAATTGGAAAAATGATGGCTATTATGTTTCAGTTGGAGAAATACAGTGGAATGTTAGAAGTTATCTACAGTCCTAGATTTCACTGAAATCACTGCAAAGATCCTCGGTGTGTGGCAGTGGAGTTTTATAAAATGAAGCAACATTCTGGGGCTCCTTCTGCCGCATGTCTTGCTCTGTGAACCTCTTTAAGTCACATTGACAGCAGGAAGAAGGAGGAAGGTTGGAATTTGTGATCTGTCTGGTAAGCTCACATCCATGTCTTGTTCTTTGGTTCAGGAGCTTCTCATTGCAAAGCATCTTCATTTCCTTAGCTTTTATGACTGTTTCATTTGCTATGTCACTGGAACACCTTGTATTGCTCTCTTGAAGTCAAGTTTCTCTCTGCCAGGAGCAAGACAAGAGGGTGAATGCAGAGTGTATGCGACACTGCTAGGTCTGAGAATTAGCAGAAGGGGATCATAAGGAGCATATTAAAAGGAGGTCAGAAGTCTGGGCACAAATTCAAGGAACAGAATCATTCAGCTAAAATAGTTGAGGAAAGTAGATAGAACAAGTCACAGTAGTGAAGAAATTCTTGATTTTTCTGTAAATTTTTTACCTAGCCCAAAATTTTTTTAATCTTCTTCTTGTTTACATAGAAAGGAGACATCTGCAGAAAATATGCAGGATATGGAAGGTAGGGAAGTGAGAGGAAAACAACCAAGTTACATCTAAAAGTTCACATTATGTTTTTTTGTTTTGAGAGAAGCATTTTTCATTTC
This sequence comes from Cuniculus paca, assembly GCA_004365215.1. Lineage (NCBI taxonomy): Eukaryota > Metazoa > Chordata > Mammalia > Rodentia > Cuniculidae > Cuniculus > Cuniculus paca. The sequence goes on along the minus strand of RJWT010023555.1, from coordinate 13,848 downwards.
TTTCTTTCTTTCAGTATCTTTGAAGCTGCAGAGACTACTTTTACATATAATCTTCTTTCCTAGAATATAGAAATATTGGTTGAACACTGGAAGATGTTAATTTCAGTTGTTTCCCTTCCCCAAAGAGTATAAATAACACATGGATTGGATTAGCATATGGAAAATGACAAATTTTTCCTCCTTTTTACATTGATGTCAACAGGATACAGAAAATCTATTGTTACTTGTACTGCTGTTTTGCACATTAAAAATAATATATAAAGGAAATTAGGGTCAAGCTGGGCTTCTATTCTTCAGTCTCTCCTTTTCTCAAGGTTGCTGTGTTACTCTTTCAGGGTAGACTTGAAAAGTATCTGCTGACATTTAGAAAAAATGAGATTCTTTGTTATAAATCATATAAGCAGGACGCTTCTTTTTCTTTTCTCTCAAAAGTGAGAAAACAGAAATTTTTCAGGTTAAAGATTTAACAGATTCTGATAATTAAATTCTCAGTGTTTACATAATCACTTTTGCTTTTCTTTCTGAGGAAATAGTCATCAACCTTGAAGCTGGACCATGTTGTAAAGGGTGGTAAAGGGTGACACTGAATTCGTGGATTGGGATTTGGAGGTCACAGAGGATGTTGATGAAATATATTCATGGGTGCATCTGTTTTTGTTATACCCTTTGAGTGATATACATGAAGTTGTAGGTTCCTTCCACCCTTTCTCCATTTTCTTATCCCAACTTCCCTCAGTTCAAGATATTTTCAAGTGTTCATTATCCTTGAGCTCAGAATAATTACAATAGGGTTTATAACAGCCAGGCTGGAAGTCAGTCTGGGGATAGGCAAGCTTTTGCACTGCCAATTGTTACATTACATGTTCAGAACCATCTTTTCAATAATTGATTCTTCTGATTTTTTGAGAGCTTTTTATGATCATTAAAAAAAATTCAATAGACATTTAGACAAAAGAACTTTTTGATTTTCTATGTGCCTGAAACTATATGAATGTTAAAATTCAGAGAAGCAATGATAGTTTTTTTTTATTAGTTTAGTTGTTGATCTCTTGTTATAGAACTAGTTGAGGTTATTTCATCCCAAATGGTTACCACTTGTTACTTGTGGTTACAAAGACTTTGTGGAAAAAAATGCCTTTAAAATGTGCGTCAGAAAGAAGGTACACAGTAAGTGTAAATTTTACACTGGAATTTGAAGAATTAGTAAGGAAAATGTGAAATGGCTCTTGATAATTTTTATGCTATTTGTTGAAATAATATTTTAGCTATATTGGGTTAAACCAAATAGTAAAGTTGATTTTATTTGTTTCTTTTTATCTTTTTTTAACATGACTAACAGAGAATTTAACTTTACATATGCTGCTTGTATTTATGGCTCACATTGTATTTCAAATGGATAGCATTAGTCTGAGGTATTTGTTACAATAACATATTCTCAGGCTGGGAGTATAACTCAGTGGTAAAGTGTGTGTCTGGCATATGTAAATCCTTAGGTTTGATCCCAGCACTGCAAAAGAGCAACAATGAGAACAACAGTCAGAATAATTATGTCCTTATATTTTATCCTCACAGATTCTGATTCGACCCTAGAATTGGGAACTAAAGATCTGCATTTGCTAAATGAGGATCCCACATATGACTTAAGGACCTGCTTTGAAAAAATAGAGCTGGAGTACAGAATAGCTTTAGAAAGACAATGGAGCAATAAGCAAAGTGATTAAAAATAATAAAAACTATATATAAAGTTTTGTGGGTTGTATAATCCTTTATAGAGGTATTTGATTGGGAGGATATGAGTCCAAGTAGATTTTCCAGAGAAATAAGTTGAGTCAGAAATAATAGTAAAAGTTAGGTGAAGATGGGGTCCTTATTCCAAGTAGATGAACCAATACAAAAATCAGAGTTTAGAGCGAGACAGCATGGTTCATTGCAGAACCTAAAGTTTATGACACGCTGAGAAAGAATGGTGGTTAGGAGAAATGAAAGATGATTTTAGAAAAACAGGAAGAAACCAGGTCATGATAAACTTTATAAAGGGATCAGGAATTTATCTTAAGATAATGAAATTCCATTCAGGACATTTTAAGGAGTGATGTGTCATTATGATGTGGATAGTTTAAATATTTTGTAGTCAGAGATGTATCAATTACCAGATTGCCATGAAATCAAAGTGTAAAGATATGTAGTTGAAGCTAGTTTAATTTGCTTGTTTTCTTTTTTCTTTTTTTTTTTCTTGTGACAAGATTTTGTTATGCTGTACAAGCAGAACTTCAACTCATGATCCTCCTGCCTCGGGATCCTAAGTGATAGATGTGTGCACTCTCACACTGGCTTAATTGTTTGTTTTTAATATTATAAATCTTAGGATTTTATAAGTGATTTATGGTGATTTGGAAATGTAAACCCAATTTGTGATTCTATTTAGGCCTATAAATGATGGAATGTTCCAAATTTCTGTATTTCAGTTTAATTAGTGGAATTAGTACCTTTCTATCCTTAAATTTCTTCACTGCTGTAATTTCAATGTATTCATTTATGTTTATACAATTTTAAAAGATTTCATTTTGTGAAATGAATAAAGCAAACTATAAAATATGAGATAATTTGGCTTTGGAAAAATGATGTGGTAGAAAGTAAACATGTGATTATTAAAAATGCTTTTTGAATAGTGAAAATGAAGAAAAATGATAAAATTAAATAGAAACTATAGAGTTTGCCTTTATTAATCTATTATTTATCACTAATGTAGCAAGAAGTCATGTGCTTATTGCATGTAGAATATTTTGCTGTGCTGGAAGTAAAACTATTGTTTGTAATCTCATAGAGACTGCCTATTTGTATGTTATCTGAATTCGTGAAATGAATGTATTTATAATTTCTATAACATAAATTGCCCTAAATGCTCTCCATTATGTAATAATCACGTAGAGAGTAGCTTTCAATAAAAATGTTAACATCTCTGCTATTGATCTTTCCAAACTGGAAGATAAAGTTGTTTATTTTTTTTATATCTTTATAATCACATGGGGAATTCATTTCATACACAGTTACAGAACTTGGAATTTATCTGATAGTTTCCATTTATTGCATCTATTAAGGTCTACCTCAGTGAATTACAGAGTTCTGGAAGGATTGTTCTGAGACTTTCTTGCTAAACTAGGAATGTGTGTATATATCCCTGACCAAATTACAAGATGTTTCTTCACCTTTTTCACTCCAAGGTTTTAAAATTGATATGGAGCACTGATATTGAGAAGTTGAAATTGTTTCTGTGTCTTTAACTTTTATTAGAAAAGTATAACTATTCATTATAAAGTAATGTTTTTGAGTTAAAACTTTAGGAGACTTTCCTGGTTTCCAGGACATCTTGTTTATTTACATCTCCCTATTTCTCTTAGTTTTACTAGTTCTCTTTCTTTCTCTAGCTAAAAATTTGGCATTCTTAAGGGTTCAACCCTTAATTTTTAAAAAATTTATTTTGTCTTTGTTTGCACTGTCTTTTTAGATGACCTGTTTTTAGTCCTCTGGCATTAAATACGTCTCTATGTTTATAACTTTTCAATGCATATCTTCAATACTAATCTTTTTCTTAAGTTCCAAATTGTGAATCCATTTAGATTTTTTAAAAAACCTCAAATTAGCAAATTAAAAAAAGAGCCTCTGAATTTCCTTTTTTCTCAACTTACATTATTCCAGACTTTTCTGTCCCCAAAACAATCTTGTCTACTGATTTGTTCAGGCCAGACCTAGAGGCTATCTTTAATTCCTTGCTTCATCTGTATTTCAGAGAGAAGACAGCGGCAACTAACACTTATTGACTATGATAGTCTTTGTCAAGTTCTTTTCTTAGGACTTTAATTCTATGAAATAGGCTATCTTGAGGTAATTGAGATAGAAAGAGGATTTACAAATTTACTCAGTAATTTGTAGACTTGAGATCTAATTGGAAGAATGACCTGTTGTTTGGTTCTACATCCCGAGTTTATTTAGAATTTTTTCATTTGACTTCAGTTTTAGTCTTAATAATATAGACTAAGTCATAATCTCCTCTCAAGTAGAGCATTCTGTTGTCTCCAACAACTAACACTCTTGGTCTAACTTAATCTGTTTCTTGATAGTCTTTTCACAGGCAAATCAAGTTGAAGTACTCCAGCGAGTTCTCAGTCAACTCACAAAAAATATCAACTCTTCCCACATCCTACAGCAGTCTACAAGATCAGATTTCCAACCTTTCCAATTTCATTTCCCTTTTAGTTTTTGAGAAAACATGAGAGTTATTCCCACCTCAGTCTTTCTTTTTTGTCTTTCCTCTGCTGGGAGTGATCTTTGCTTGGATTGTTGAATTTTTTGCTCTTTCTCATTGTTCAGGTGTCATCACCAGTTTTGTTCCTTCTGTACATCATTGTGTTGGTTGTTCTTCCACCCCTGCACTCATGTGCTAGCCTATATTTCCATTTTATTTTCCATAAAGCATTTATTAGTACTAATACTACTTTACGTGCATTGTCATTATTTAGCACCTTTTCTTCACTAACTAGATTGTAAACACTGTACTGGCAAGAACTTGGTCAATATGGTCACGTGTTATTGAGTTGTTTTTTTTTTTTTTTCTGAGAAGTTGTCTAAATATGAGTGAGTGCTACAGCGGATACTTTCCTGGATTTATGTCCTGTATAAATTGGTATTTTTTTATACATTATCCCCAAGGGATTTTAAGCCACAAGTGGACAGTTTATAAAATTTGGCAATTTCTCAAAAATATACCTCACTAGAGCTGGGCAAGATGAGGTGAGTGAGGACCCTGTGGCATAAAATTTAAAATAGCATAAAAAGACTTTGATGATCAAGGTAGATTGTTATGCAAAATTAAAAAGTCAAATCAGAAATCAGTGACCCACAGTGTGAAGCTATCTGCTTTTGTAAATAAAGCTTTTAGCTTACACAGGATGAGGGCAGAGGTCTTGCTTTGTTTCACTACTGCTTTCCCAATGCCTGCCTAGAACAGTACTGGACACACAGTAGGTATTTGGTACGAGTTTGGTGAATTACTTAATATTTTCTGCATAATGGAAAAAATGAAGTTATTAATATTTACCATAGGAAAAACAATGAACTTTTAAACATGAAGTGGAACAATTTGAGCTATCGCCTCTACCTTCAAGATGAATCTAAAGAGGGCTGGGTACAATGGCACAGAACTATAGACTGAGCACCTGGGAAGCTGAGACAAGCAATTGGGATTGTTGCGAGTTCAAGGCAGCCAGGGCTACATACTGAGTTCAAGGCTAGTCTATAGTACAAAGCGAGAGCCTCTCTCAAAAAAACAACCGACCAACCAACCAACCAAACAAACAAACATGAATCTGAAGATCATAAGGGGTGTCTTGGTTACCTTTCTCTTGTTGTTGAGACAAAATACCTGATGCCCAAAGTGAAGGAAGGAGAGGTTTATTTCTTACGGTTTTGGGGGTTTCAGTCCATACTTAGCTGACTCCAAGGCAGGGTGGCATGGCTGAGTGGCAGCTGTTCATGTCGGCTGCAAGCAGCAAGAGCAAACCACACAAAAAGAGGGAGAACCCACCTCCTTCCTTCCCTGGGCAGGTACAGAACTCACACTGCCAATCCCTGCACTACATAATGAATCAATCAAAAACGTTAGATTCAGCCACTTCCAAGACTACATGAGGCTTCAGAGGACCATCTATATACAAACCATAACAAGGGGTAATTTAGGAACATGAGTTATTAGTCAAACCGGACTGATCTTCAGTGTTCTGGTCTACCATGAAAGTTTTTCCTTCGTTCAACATGACATATTTTACATTGGTACCTTTTTAATCTTTTTGGCTTCATAAGGATAGTCTTTTTTCTATCTCATATTTCTTTTCCTAGTCTCTTATAAATTACTACACTCAGGGTCATTATACTGCAATCAAATGTGTAGAATGGGAAAAAGGGAGCAGTACTCAAAATGTTGGCTCTTCCTTCAATTTATGCTTCACAGTGAAAATTATCCTAGGCCTTCAAGAATTAGGAAATGATCTAGGATGTCAAGGAAATGATCATGTCCTAGTTTTCAACATCTATTCTGATGCTGTTTCACACAGCTGAATTCTGCACACTGACTATACTTAAAATATTAGGTCATTTCATGATGACACAGGTATTAAGTAAATATGATACTAAGGCAGTTTGTCACCCTTTTTTTTCCATGCATGGATAAAGATTGATTTAGGGAGTTATTAAAATCGACTTCATATATTTAATAATACATTGGAATGTTTTTAATCATATGAAGCCTAAATTTGAATTACCTTAAAAGGTAAGATTTAATATTATTGCTGATCATTTTTTTTCAGATGGTCTGAATTCATTTTTTGCTTGATATTTTATAGGAAAACATCATGTACTGTAGTCAACTGGAGAGTAAATTATTTGTAACAACTTTGTCTATTAGAGTTCCTTCCCTTGTCACCTCAAAGAGGGAGAAGATAAAATGAACAAATATTAGCATACCTCATACAGCTAGTAGAGTTAGGAGTCTACCACGATGATAGATGTGGGGAAATATTCTGCCCTGGGGAAGATAAATAGTGTTTTTTAGAAAAGATTTCAATATACATATATAGTCAGATATATATGCATATATATATAGTCATATATATATATATGTATATAGTCAAAAAGTAGTGTAATCATAATCCTACCATTTAGCTTTGCAGATTATATTCCAGGAAAATAAAAAATTAAGAGAAATACACTTTCACAAAGATGATTGCTATCGCATCACCAGAAATGGTGAAAAGTTAGAAGTAAACCAGATGTCCAACATGGAATAAACTATTGGTCATATAAAATTGTGGTAAAACATAATAACTACTGAGGTACTACTTTAGTCCATGTTATTACTATAATGAAATGTGTGAGGCATGCTGACTTTAGACAGAAAATAAGTTTATCTGTCTCACAGCTTTGGAAGTTTAAGGGCATGCTGCCAGAATTGGCTTGGCTCTGAAGAGGACTTCATGGTGAATTGCCCATGTGACAGGAAGAGATCACAACTCAAAACAGTAACCTAGAGGTGATTCAGGGAGTCATGCTCACTCTTAAGACAACTTACCCTTGCGAGAGATCAAGGATCTCATGAAAACTACCTTAACTGCATCTGAGTGCAGCTTCTCCAGTAACTTAAGAATGTCCCACCTTCTAAATTTCCTACAGCCTCTAAGAACCATCACTTTGGAGGCTAAATTCTCAACACAAGAACCTTTGAGAGATACATAAATCATATCTAAGCCACAGTATGTATACACTAAAATAACACTTCAAAGCTTTTTAATTGCATAGAGATATGTTTCTTGAAAAAACTAGAGTACAAAACTTTGTACAAAGGTAGATTTTGAGTAAGTAAAAAAAAAATAGACAAATTTTACCTGAGGGAAATCTACCACAAGTTAATAGTCATGGTTTCTGAATGAAGAATTCATAGGTAATGCTTTTATCATATTTTTCTATATTTTTATAGTAAATATAGGACACTTCAACAATTGGGAGAAACAGGTTGCTTCTTAAAGAGCAGTTGCTCCTCCTTCAATTCAGGATTATTCCCTGGAGTTCTACTCCAGTTGTGATTGCATCTAGAACCTTAAGATTCCTCAACTGCCTGATAAACCAGAAAGCAGAATGGTCTGGATGATTCATCCAGGATTTGACTTTGAGCTGCTATATTCATCACAGGGTCCTCCTGTTCCTGAGCAGTGATTGTGGGGTTTATGAGCCTGGGAAGGAATAGCAAGTTAGAAGTGGAATTAGATGCATTCTGATCTCAGTTACACAGATGTTGATTTCATTGACTTTTATGGGAGATTTGTACACATAATGGACAGAAAAATGTCACTGATTTGTTTTAATTTGGCTTGACCAGTAACCCTTTACTAATGTAATTCCTTTTGTAAGAGGCAAATACGTTATTTTTTTTTAGCCATGGAAAGCATTGGCTTATATTTCTATGACCAACAAATCCCACTGACTTCAGAATGCTTGCATGTGAGTCATACTATCATTTCACTTTTCATTAGTTCAGACATGTAATCACTTCAGTTATAAGTTAATGAAACCAAGATGCATGTAGTATTCCCTCCTCTCCCCTTGCACCAATGCAGATTGGACATTAAACGAGGGTTTCTCAGCCATGGCACTATTAACATTTTGGGAGGCATAAATCTCCCTGTAAGAGATTGCCCTGCAGAGAATGTTTAGCAACATCACTCACCTTTACTACTTGATGCATATAGCACTTTTTCTCTCTCATTATGATAAACAAAAATATTTCCAGACACCACCAGATATCCCTAAAGAACAAAATAGTCCTCAGTTAAGAAATACTGGTTTAGACAAAATGTAAAAAAAAGTTAAATATCATGCAGTAATTTCAATTGAATTACAAACATGTAATTAAATTAATAATACTTTTACTCGTTGTTATGGATTAGATCTAAAATATACATCAAAAGTTTCATGTGTCTGGAAGGTAATTGGTTCATAGCGGTGCTATACCCAATACAGGGTTAATCCAATGTTGAGTTCATAACTGAATGTACTGTTAGGAGGCAGGGGTCTTATCACAGGAAACAAATACTAAGAGTATGACCTGAAGTGGTGTATTTTTTTTTTATGAGCAGGACATGTTTATTGAGAGAAAGAAAGCTTCTGTCTGAGAGAGAGACAGAAGGGGTCCCAAGTGGGCTGCCAAAGACTCTGACTTTTCTAGGGACTTTTATAGAGTAAAACCATGAGATGAGGTTGGTCCAAGATGGGGAAAACCTGGGAACCCACAAGGCAAATGGGCATGAGGTGGGACAGAACTATGGTCAACCATTAAGATTAATTGTTCAGGTAAAATTGACCAAATCAAGGATGAATAAGGAAACAAGTCACTTAGCAAGCAAGCATTCTTAAGGATCAGTGACTTCCCATAGAGGATTGGGATGGTCAAGTTGACCCATACCTGTTTAGAATGTCAATCTCCTCACCAAAGGCAATATCCTTTAAGATCTGAAGTTAAGAGAGAAATGATGTATTCTTACCTCTGGTTCTTCTTCTCTTTCTTTGCTTTTTGGCTGCCATGAGATGAGCAGCTTTCCTTCACCATGCCTTTTTACCATGTCACTTCAGTCTAGAAGCAGTCAACCATGCAGTGAACCTGCTGGAAACTGTAAACCAAGTAAACCTTTCCTCCATTAAGTTGGAGAGTCTAGTATTTTGCCCCAATGAAGGGAAAATGACTAATACAGAAAGCTGGTACCAAGAACAGAGTCATTGCTATAATTGCAGTTGGCCACATGGTTCAGAAGTTTTTAAAGTGTTTTTAAGGAGAAGTTTGAAAGGTTTGGAGATATGGACTAGAGAATGCCTACAATACCATAAAAAAACTTGGTTGGTGATTCTGGTTGGAGCTCAAAGACCAGAATACTGATAAGAACACAGAGAGTAAAGGCCAGGCTCAGGAGGTTTTATTTGGGAAAAAGACTTCATTGGCTGTTGGACTAACGTCCATGTGTGTTATACTCTGCAGAAAATTCGTCTACATTTTGACCATATCCTGACACTTTTCAGGAGATTGAGATTAAGGACAGTGGACTAATTAATAGGGAAGAGAAAATTTCAAACCAGCCTAGAGTTCAGGCTGTGGCATGGGTACTACTGGCTGCTTTTAGCCAGGTCTACAGTGAAAATCAGTAGCACAAAACTAAGCCCAATGTTTTGAATGCTTGTAGTTTCAAAGAAAGGAAGTGACTGTAAAATTAGTGCCATGGGCAATATGGTTGCTAAAAAGTTTAGCATTAAAGAGAAATCAAGTGCTTTGCACCTAAACAGTAAGAAAGATGGTTTGAAGGCATCTCAGGAAATAGTGAAACTGCACATTTCCCATGGTCAAGGGTATAAAAGGGCAAATTCTTATGAAAGACTTTGCTTTGAAAAGAGAAACTCAAGGCATTGAGTTTCTATTTATTCAGGACAGCCTAGTAAAGTGTTTTTGTTGTTTTGTTTTTGTTCCAGTTCAGTCATCCAGGCATTCAGGCTACTACACTGAGGAACCAAGGGGACCAGGTTACTACTGCTTGAGCTGTTGGAAGACTTTGGCACCATTCACTTGGTGCTGGTTGTTTACAGATAAAGAATGCAAGAGTTGTGCGGTCACAAGCTTCCATCTAGATTTCAGAAGAAAGACTGGGATGCCCGACAATAGATCCCTGAGAGTGTGTAAAGCTGTGAGAATGAAGTCATAAGTGCAGTGGAGACTCCAGGAATTTGGAGATGTCAGGAATGTGGAATGTCTACTGAAGAAAACCATAAACAGTGAGCAGAGCCAGCTTAAAAAAAAAAAGGCTATGTTGGCAGAGTCTTACAAGTAGGGCTACTCAAACTCTTTGGAGCTCACATCTCACTGCAACCTGCCACAGGTACTTGACAAAGCTACAAGATTCAATGTTTGGCCTGCTGGGCTTTAGATATCTTTGATCCCATTCTTTTCTATCTTCCTATCCCTTCCTTTAGAATGGGAATGTTTACTCCATGCCATTACATTTTGGGACTATTTAACTTTCATTTTGATTTTTACAGGGGTTCAATAAATAAGAGTTGCATTAGTCTAAGAGAAGACTTTGGATTGAACTTTTCAGCAATTCTAAACTTTGGTTACTTTTAAAGATGAACTAAATACTTTTCATATAATGAGATGGCCAAGAGTCTTTTGGGCAGCATCTGTGGAATATTATAATTTAGATTTAAAATAACACCCGAAAGTATCATGTACTTGGAGGGTGATTGGATCATAGGAGTGCATGAAGCATTAATCCACTGATGAATTCATTGCTGCATGTGTTGTTAGGGGATGGGTCCTAATCAAAGGAGGCAGGTATTAAGGGCTTGACCTGGAAGGGTGTATTTTTGTCTTTCACTATTCTTCTATCTTTATGAGGTGAACAGCTGTTCTCCACCATGCTGTTTCTGCTTTGGAGTCAGTCAAGCATGGACAGAACCCATTGGAAACTGAATCAAATAAACCTGAACTCCTTTAAATTGTGGTACTGAGTATTTTGCAATAGTAACAGGAAAGTGACTAATGCAATTTTTTGTTTAAAAAGCTTAAGATAGCTAGGAAAAACCCACATATTTTTCAGCACTATTTTTAAAAAAATATGGGAAGTGGGAAGTAGCAACCACAAATGAAAAGTTGATAAATTCAACTTTATCAAAATTAAAAATTATCAAGAGAGTAACAAAATGAATAGGCAAATCACAGATTTGGGGAAAATATTTGTGAAGCATACATTTTATGAATAATTTCTATGCAAAAATGTAAAAGAATTCCTACATTTCAATAATTTTAAAAATGCAATGCAAAAATAAGCAAGAGTTTTAATAGATACTTCACAAAAGAAGATATATAAGCGGTGAGTGAAAACTATAGTCAATATTTAAATTGTTAAAAAATTACAATAAAAGACACATTGTCATTAATTCCCCTTCATATACTCCCCTTCACTTCAAACACACTTATCCCAGTTCTCTCAAGCAGTTCTTGAAAAAGTTGTCTTTGGTGAGTGTCTTTAATTGTACTACTGTGGATTCAAAATGTTTACCTTTCATAGTCATTTTGACTTTAGGGAAGTGTCAGAAGCCCTATGGTTTCAGTTCTGGTGAATGCTGAATAAGATGGATGAGTACACATTGTAATGTTTTCATGGATGGAATTTGACAGCACCATTTGCCATATTTTTTATTAGACCTTGAAAAAACACTCACAAAACAGGGCTTTCAGAATTGCTTCAGAAATTGATAAGTAGGATGGGATGTGTCTGAAGCAAGGACAGGCATTTTGAGGAGCATTAATGGCAATGTGCCTTTCAGGGTAGAAAGCTTTTAAAACTTAAACAATCACTGTATATTTTGAGCATAAATTATACAAATGACTAATTAACACATGGGATAGTGCTCAACATCAAGTAAAACAGGTAAAAAAAATTAAGAGTGCATACTACAAACATACCAGAACTGTCATGTCAGTAAGGACCAATGAAAATGTTGACAAATATATGAACAAATGGAAATAATAAAAAGCTAGTGTGTTAGTTTTATATTTTAAATAGAGCATTTGAAAACATGTTTGTAGTTTCTTAACAGGTTATGCATACATATGACCTATGAAATGGAAATTACACTCTTAGATATTTTTCCAAGAGAAATACAAATAGTGAGAAAAAATTTTCATAAGAATGTTCATAAACCTGGGCCTGGCATGAGCCAAAGATGCTCACAGCTAATTTCACCTAGCTGTGCAGCTTGGGACCTCACGAGCAGCCTCACAGGGACCCGTGCCAATTCAACCATCAGCCTGGGACATTTGCAGCATCCCTGGGGTCTTGCCTGGGCTCCACCAAGCCACCCTGGAGCAGCAGAGCAGCCACAGCTCTGGGCCTGGTGCAAGCCAAAGGCACACACAGCTAATTTCACCTAGTCAAGTAGCTTGGGACTTCACAAGCAACACTTTAGGGACCCGTGCCAATTTTGCCATCAGTGCAGGAGGTTTGGAGCATCCCTGGGGTCCTGCCTGGTCTTCACCCAGCCACCATCAAGCAACAGAGCAGTGGTAGTCTTGGATGGAGCTGAAGGCATGCACTGTGAGTTTCACCTAGCCTTGAAGCCTCTTAACCTTGCACGTTGGATTCACCTACCACAGTGGAATACAGGAAAATGACAAAATGAAAGAGCAAAATGCAATCTCACACAAACAGTCCATCCCAAACAAGCCAAAGAGACATGGACATAGAAGAAAGTATAAGCCACACACCTGAAATTTCTGAAATGATAGCAACTGAAGTAAAGAAACAACTCCATGAAGCTGTAAAGGAACTGAGATTAGAAATGGTTTCCCAGGTAAAACAAGAGATGATAGATGTAACAAAAGAAATGCTAAACACATCTAAAGAAGATATAGTTAGAAAAATAGAGGAACACTGCAAAAGGATGGAAACCTTGAATGAAGAATACAAGAAAGAATTAGAATGCATGAAACAGATTCAAAGAGATATCCAGGAAATCAAGAATGCCATTGAAAGCTAGCAAAGCCGCCTCAATGAATGTGAAGATAGACTTTCAGACTTCGAAGACAGGCTAGCAGCTAGCAAGCAAGAAAGAAAACATCTTTTAAAAATAACAAGGAATCAGGAAAGAGCAACTCAGCAATTTCAAGATGATGCAAAGAAAAACAATGTAAGACTGATAGGTGTAAATGAAAGAGAAGGAGAAAACACAAATGATATAAAAACACCATTTAAAGAAGTAATAGCTGAAAATTTCCCAAACATGGGAAAGGAAACTGACATACAGATTAGTGAAGCATATAGAACTCCCATTAGCCATAACCAAAATAAATCAATGCCCAGACATATAATAATCAGTGTCCCCGAAATTCAACATCAGAACAGAATATTACAGACTGTTAGAGAAAAGAAGCAAATCACCTATAAAGGAAAGCACATCAGAAGCACAGCAGACTTCTCAACACAAACAATGAAGTCAAGAAGAGCATGGAGTGAAGTATTTCAAGTCCTAAAGGAAAACAACTCTCAACCCAGACTGATGTACTCTGCAAAACTATCCTGCAAAATTGATGGAGAAATAAGATACTTCCATGACAAAGAGCAACTGAAGAACTTCATGACCACCAAACCAACCCTGCAAAGAATACTCAAAGATACTCTAGATAGACATGAAAATAGCTATGACATCAAGAAGATCAACAGAACACCAAGCAGGGCAAACAATTAAGTAGAGGGAAATGGT
>RJWT010023554.1:0-16781 GCA_004365215.1 Cuniculus paca | reverse complement strand
CCCCATAAAGAGTTGCTGTCTAGTTAAACTTCTTTTGAACTCATTTGGACCGTGAGAATAAGGCTGAGGTGTTTTCTTTGAGTGATTTCTGAGGCTATGCATGAATAACTCTGTGACCTCCATCTTTGTTTTTTTGGAATATTTCTTCTTGAACTCCTGGGCACGTTTCTTCTTGGGTTCTTTGCAAAGTTCAAATAGACACACAGAATGAAAGAATAATGTGGAAGAAAAGGATTCTGGTTAATAATCGTAGCTGAGCTTTCTTTCTCCCCCCAGGTAGCCAGTACTAAATGTCATTCAGTGAATAAGGTCATTCTGAACCTCATCATTTCCTGCACCTAAGCAGACACCATTGGAAGTAAAATGTTGTAGTTATTCAGATGAGATTGGGTGTGTTCAGGGTGGTATGATTGTAGACATGAAGTTATTCATACAATCATAAAAATAATGATTTTTCATAAATTTTTCACAAGTTTTGTTTTACAGCAGTAAGTAACCGAAACAAACATTTAAACACTTATTAAAAGGCTGTGCTACTTGAAGCAGTATGATAATGGTACAGAGATACAAAAGTAGTTTAACTGAAGAAAATACAGAGCCTTAAAGCAGTCCTCACTCAAAGGGCCCTGGCATATAACCAAAAAGGCATTAAAAATTGAGAGGAAGTAGAGGACAATGGCTTAATTAATAAATGAGAGGAAAAATTAAAGTTAGATTCCTGCTCTACATTAGAAACAAAAATGAGCAACAGGTTGATTAAAGACATGAATGTCAAACAAGGCATTAAATATTTAATGAAAAGATGGATAAATTTAATACATTAATATTTAAACTTCTGTGTGATATAAGGTTGTATAAACAAAGTTACAAAGCAAAACAGAAACTGGAAGATATTTATAATGCATAGAACTGAAATTACAGAGCATTATCCAGATAATGTTAAGAACTGTTAGAAATGAAAATAATAATAAGAAGAAAAAGAAATGAAGAGGAAAAAGCTTCAAAAAACACAAAGCCTCAAACAATATAAAATAGACAATGAATATGAAAAAGCAATTTACAGAAAAGGCTATCTAAAGGAAAAATAAGCATAACAATATAATTTTCAAGTTATTATGTATCAGTTAAAAATAAATTAATTTAGAAACATACTTAGATTCACCAGTAATCAAAATAAAAATTATGTCAATAATCAGATTGTATCTCATAGCCATTAAATGTTAAATATTAAAGCACAAACATACCAAATATCTAGGAATGCAGAAAGTGAAACTTTCACTCATTGCTAACTGGAATGTAAGTGGATAGTAGTTCATAGGAGAGCAATTCGGGAACATCTGGTAAAGATGAGGAAATCTATATTGTAATTGTTGAAGTATCCACGGAAACATATAGGCATATTTGCTCCAGAGCAGTTTATAGTAGTGAAAAGAATAAGAAATAATCTCGATGTAGTTGCTGTAAACAGTTAGGTGTGGCTGGAATGTTAAGCAGAGCGGGGGGTGATGGCAGAGATAGAGTTGCAAAGCTCAGTTTGGACAAGTCACATTTGAACTAAGTGTGAGACATTAAGAGATGCAGGAGAGAATGTAATTAAAGTTCCAAGTCAGCTTATAAGACTAGAAATAGAAGGCTGATAGTAAAAATTATTTAGATTGCATTTAAAGACAGAGACTATATCAAATCACCTATGCAAAAATATACAATAATAATAAGAAAACCCAAGAGACAACAAGGAGAGGAAGGTTATAAAAGCTAATGGCTGATAGAAGTGAGGAATTCATGGTCTATAAAGAGGAGATTATCTATGACATAAAATAATCAGAGCTGATTAAATAAAATTATTTTAGATTGTCTTAGTAATGATACATGGGAAGGGCTAAAAGTATTCTGCCTGTGCTACAGTCAGTGAAGTTTCAACAGTGCAGCGTTCTGGAAAATACTACCGATGATGAATAAGATATTTTATTTTCACTAGGTCAATGAAAAAATCTATATCGATTTGCTGGTGTTATGTTTTCAGTGTTCAGATAAGCACTTTTAACCTATCTCAGAAATCAGAATAAATGGAGATTGACATAAAACATGACCTTCTTGCTTATTTAATATTAAGATGATTTTCTCAGATAGCCTATTAATATTGATAAAATGTCCCCTTTAAAGGAAATATTATTTCAGAAAAGCAAAGTATTTTTAGTCATTGGCATGTAGAAATGTTCTTAATGAGCAATATATAGATCTTTTTAAAACAAATAACTTCCCTTGTATTATACTAATTTGAAAGATGAAAGTTTAGGAAATCTGGTACATTGACACTTTGGATTCATTGAATGTTCAAAAACGCTTTGAGTTCTGTTCATGTATAAAATCCCTATTGAGCATGTTTTACAATACCTATTCTTTAATATCTGAAATTATATTCTGAAAAGTTCTTCTGTGGGGTATCTTATAAGATGTGTGCTACTAGCCAAATATATTATAACACTAACAGGCATTATTATCATGGAAATGTTGGATACATGCCATTTGATTATCCAGAAATCGTTATGTGTTCATAGGCATAATGATGCTGTGGTTGTCCTATCATTCAGAAAAAAAATAACTAGAAACTGTACTTGGCCTACAGGAACTGACATGATTGAGATGCCCATAATGCTAGTGTCATTTAACTTCATGAAATATGATATCAGTGTTGGAAAAGGATTCATTTTCATTACATAGTTCCATTTATGAATGTTGTCATTCATTGAGATCCACAAATCCAATATCCATGTGGTATACAATAATGGACGCTTGTATGGTCCACGTATGGCTCCTGGCATTCTGGGTCACCTGAGTAGTACCAGACCTATTTTTCAGTTATTCTGAATGTGAAATATGGACATTAGACTACAATTAGATGATTACTGGTCCTTTCTATGATTCTCCAGGTGTCCACGTACACAAAATTCAGAAATATTCCATTTGCAAATAGATCCTGAAACTTGGGAATAACATGATGATTAGAAAATCTATACACAAACTACTTTAAACAACTGTATGATTTATTCATTTCTTGAGAACTTGAAATAATGGGTGGATTAATCTGGTCTGCTTCTTTCTTATTTAATTAAAACAATTATGTGGTTATTCAGAGCAGGGGAGAAAAACATGATATCTTAAAAGGCAGGACTGTAGTTTCTGAGTCTTTTTGACTGAATGCATCACTACTGGTTGTCAGATGGCTGCTATAGATATTGGAAACAATGGGACATATAGGCCCCATTTCATTACTTTTACCCTGAAAGAGAAAATGACTTGGTTCATGAAGCTATTTCTACTGGACAAGGTAGAGAACCTAATAGTAATTTTGCAATGTCTACTAACAAACTTGAGATACAGATTCATAAAGAAATACAATGACGTAGCTGGGCATGGTGGTGCAAGCCTGTAATCCCAGCATTCAGAAGGCCGAGGCAGGAGAATTGTCACAAGTTTAAGGCCAGCCTGAGCTACATAGTGAGTTCAAAGATAGCCTGAACTACATAGAGAGACCCTGGAGAAAACAAACCAAATAACAAGACCCTAAAGAATTTTTGAGCCTATCTTATATTGAAATGATCATCTATAGTCTTCTGTTTTACACAAGGATTGTAAGCATGTCTTTATATAATGTAATGCCCCTGAAAATTTGTATATAAAATAAGGTATTGAAATGGCTCTTTTACTTTAATTTTTAAATTCAGTTCAACAGATATTTATGGGGCACTATTAAACATCAGCACTGTTCTCAGTCATAATGCCATTTAAAAAAGGTAATTTATGTTACTTGAGATCTTATTCCACTATTTAACAAAAATACTCTACTTTGTTTCCTGGATGGGCTCACACTGCAGACCATGTGCATAAAAACAAATTTTCGATGAAAATTCACCCAAATACCCTAAAGCTAAACCTAAAATTTAAATAAGCAGCTTTCATTTAAATAAGCAGCTTTAGTTTAAATAATGACTATGCTGGACAAGTTAGTCACATGTGCTTACAAAATGCTTTTTAAAAATGTATATAACTACTCCCTTTGTGAGTCAGCTAACATGAACTTTGGAGCTGATGAATGTATCAAGTTAACCATACCTGACAAAACATATGACATCTGCAGTGCTCATTTTATCTCATATAATGAAATAAAAAGATATTTAACCATTAAAGCAGTCTAATTGTTACATATGAAAATGTAATCGAGAAACAAGTTTTTGAAACAATATTTCTTATTTAATGAATTTTTCTCTGTCACAATGCTGTGCACATTTTAGAGAGTAAGTTGATGTATATTAACACTATGAGAGCTTTATGCTGTGTTCTGAAATAACCATTGATTAATTTAAGAGTTACATGTTAAGCCCTTAGAAGGCCTTCTACTACTTAATGGCAAAGGAAAGAGAAATAAGATCTTGGCATCACTTTCAAAGAGTTTTTACTCCAAATCTATACCCTATTCTTCATTTTTAGCTGTTAGACAAGAGCCATCAAAGTGAAACAGATAAAATGTCCAGCAAATTCAGGGAAGGGATAAAACACTTTTGATTGCCAGGAGAGGTAATGAGACTGACAAAGGGGAAGTTGCAATGGGATTTTTTTTTTAAAGTGAGAGAAGCAATTGAAGACCAATCCTCAGTGAGTACCTTGATATATAAGGAAATGAAAAGGAAGATGAAATTGTGCGGGGTGGTAAAAAGGGGAGACCTAATGACATTTAAGTGTGTGTTTGGGGGAGCAGAGAGGACAGCAGAGTTCTAGGAAAGAGGCTTATAATTATCCATTCATTGTAAGCTGCCGTTTTTAGAAAAAGATTTTAAGTAGAACAAAAAAAAAAATGACACCTTTCCTTTTTTCTTAAGTGGTGGCCTTATTTTAAGTTCTGGTATTGGGATGAGAACTAATGAGGGTGCAGAATGTTTCAAAGCCTTTAAAACATGAATTGATGATTTTTAGCATTACATTCACTGATGTGACTTAGTAAATCATCATGCAAATATCAGCTTCTTCACATGCTACAAAACTCTTCATGCTGTTCTAAAAATGTATTTACCTGCAGAATAAAATTGTCACAGTGCCCACCAAGAAAAAGCACACAATACCCAAGGATCAGAGCTTTCCAATTTAGCATGAATGATTGAGTTTATGAAGTGGTAGAAGAAGATATATATTTAATATTGGATGAATATCTGTATAAGAGCTAGCAAGTAGAGTGGTACCTTGATTCAGGAACTCAGTTCTCTCCTCAATTCTGGTTCAAACCAAACAGGACAAGAACTGAATTAAATTTCCCCATAAGGTCAACCTAACTATTGGATTTATTCAGTTTCCATTCAACTTGGTTTGTGACCAGGATTGTGGGAAGGATCAAGTTAGTGAACTAAGGTACTCTCTTGGCTCAAATGTTGTTTGGGTGGATTTCTGCAAAAGTTATAATCAAATTATCTGAATCCAAACAAACTAAAAGCTTGGCTATCATCTGCTCAGTGACTTGATGAGATAATATTACTTTGGAGATAATTTTTAAGTAAATAGAAATACTTGTTTTAAAAGCTTATAGAACACAGTTTAAATTCATAATGTCAGCAGGGGAGTTAGCTCAGCGGCATAAGTGCCTGCCTGGCAAGTACGAAGTCTGAGTTCAATCCCTGGTGCCATTCATGATGCCAGAGAGGAAGGAACGGGAAATTCACTTAATTTTCTGTTTTCAAAGCCTGTTCTCATTTACTACATTAAAGCACATGAATTGTTAACTAAAAGACTTAATTCTATTAAAGTTCAATGCTAATTGCATATTATTATGTTCTAATTCTTTATAATTTAGAAGCCATGTTTGATATGACAGAAATCTTCATTAAACAGACCACTTGACTATTATGAAAGCATAGTATTTTTCAAAACAGTTCAAAAATGGAATTAATTTCATTTTTTTCAGATTAAATTATTAAGCCACTACATAAATCTGAAATTTTGATCAAAATTCAGTTTTGTAAAACTTATCCAAATTTATTTATCATGAAATGAATTCATGGAAATTAAATAATTGTGGAGTTTTTATTTTGTCAGTGTCTTATCTTATATGTCTCATCCTGTATGTCTTATCCCAATGTCTTATCACAGTACAATATTGTGACTTCAAATGGAAAAAGAAGTGTTTCAAAATTAAGTTCACCAAGTTTGAGGGTCAGATATTTCTCCAATGATTCACAGCAGTGAGATAGTGCTAACCAATGCATTTCCATGACAATATGGTCAATAATTGGACAAATCTTCCATGTTTCAGAATCAAGTGGGAAACAAGTTAGACAGTTAAGCACCACATGAAGCATTTCTGGACATCTTCAGTTGGTCAGATCCCCAATCTCAGGATCATTCTTGACTTTTTTGAATCTTTAGCCCCATAGTCTATTGTGAGGAAATCATTTTATCTCTTCTTTCAAAAATAAGCCCACAGTCTCTGAGTGCTCGCAGCACCTTGCCTCACCTGTATTCGTGTTGCTTCTTCAATTGTCTTGCTCCCCTGTTAAACTGTGAATCAGTTTATATATTATTTTATGATGACCTGTTTTATGCTTTCTATTCTGTCCTCTAAAATGATAAAAGGATGCTCTTTTAGGGTTTTTCTATTTTCTATTCTTTCAGTTCAAACCATATTCTGTATTTCTCCTTTGCTTTTTCTCTGTTTTTTTTTCAGACCTTTGTTCACAAATCAGCTTGTAATGAGGCCTAATCTGTCCACCTAGCTATGGCCACTTATGTAAATAAATTTCATGAAGACAATACATTTTAGCTATTCATGAAGACAATACATTTTAGCTATTCATTTTAGTGTTGTGTCCCCAGTGTCTAATGTAATGCCATAGTAGGATTTGGTAAATATTTGTTAAATGAGTAAATTAATGGATGAGAATATGAATGAGTATATTTCATTTAACTGCTATGTTAACTCTGAAATATATAGCATATCTCCATTTGCTAGATATGAGAATAAAAGCCATCAATATGATAGATGTAGAATTGTAAAGTTGACTTACTGTTCATAGTTGACTATGGCTGCTTCTAAAATTCTTATTATGTAAAGTGAGATGTCAACCATATCATTCTTCTATAAACTATAGATATTTCTTCAAGAGTGGTTAGAATTTTCAATGTAGTTCTTTTGTCACAGAATTAATGATTATCTAATCAATTTAATAAATATTTATTGAGGACCTGATCAGTGCCAGCACTGATTTAGCCTCTGGAACATACTGATGAAGAGAGACAAATATGAAGTTTATATTTAGTGAAACAGATATACAAATTAAGAAGAAAATATTACAGTTGTAAGTGCAATTAGAGCATGAAAAGAAGGTGAAGCAATAGGGCGCAACTAGGACAACCAGATTAAGCAGTATGCTTATTATTTCCCTGTACCCTTCCTTATCTGCTCTTTGCCCTTTTCCACCCTGCTTTAGATTTTGATAGCCTGATCTTTATGGATTGTGTCATTGGGCACCCTTACCATTTGCCACTCTTTTGTCTGACCATAAAAATTACTGCCAAATATTTCAGAACTAGGGAGGGATTAGAGCTCGATCGTCACTCATTGGCAGTGAATGTTCTTCTCTACCCAAGGCCATGCTCCTGTTGAATGATCCGCTCCATGTATTTTCATGTTCCTTCCCTGTTCTCTCACCTCTGGGGTTGGTAACCATGCCTCTGTGGCTCTTGTATTCACAGAAAGCTGCACTTTATTTTGTATAATAAAAGTTTCTTTAACTTTTATGATAATAAAAAATAATCACATTACTATACCAAGTTTGTTCCTTTGTTAATTAAACTATGTGAGGCTATCATTTGTTTTCTATTTAACCAAAGTTGATAAAGGTGGTTAGGAAAAGTAACTCTGATGAATTAATAGATAATGTAAGTCTTCAGAAAGCAATCATGAAAAGGATATTCAAGGAAGAACATTTTAGACAAAAAGAGCACCTGAGACAAAGGAACTAAAGTAGGGATGAACTCTGTATTTGTAGGATGGAATTGTTTTGGCTTGAGTGTAGTGAATAAAGAAATAAATGAGGAGAATATGCAGGTACCAGATATACTACCTCAAATTAATATATTTGTTGCACTTAAAAAAGAAGCACAGAAAAAGAATTGTACCAGTAAAGAAAAGTAAGAAAAATGTGCCAGTAAAAGGCAATATTTTGTATGATGCATTCTCACCTAATTCTACTTATAAATTCTTTGAGGAATAAAAGGAAAATTACTAAAAATAAATTATTTAAATTTTCATTTCCCTTTATTTGTATCATAGTCCATTAAGCCACTTACATATTATAACAGGAGAAAAGGCATGAAGAATGTGAATAATTGATAAGACAAGACTTCTGTAAGCCATATTTGCTATTTACTCTAATAATATTGAAAGGAATTATGAACTCACAGAGAAATAATTTGACAATCAAGTTTATATAGCACTTCAGTTTTTAAAAATATTATCTTAATTTTTTTTCTTGTATCTGTGAGATCAAAATGACTTCTTAAACAGTTTTTATTGCTTTAGCATTACCTTTAGTTACTATCTTTTCTTCTTTGCCTTAGATGAGTTTTACATGCCTCCTTCCTTGTAAGAGGAAATTAACTTCTCAGACTTCTTACTTTCATTTTTAGTCTACATGCTCTTATTTATAACTCTAATTTGTTGTATTCACATATTTGGAATATTTTATATTCTCTGGTTCTCTTTTTAGAAATTTAAGTATCTTCTGGATTCTTAGTTTCGTATCTTGATAAATGAAATCACATTCTGAAAGAATGTTGTACTTTCTTAAAATATTTTCATTAATGGTATATCCTTTATCTTGATCTAAAAAGTAGTTTTGTTTACACTTGGAATAGTGCCTGGTATGTCTTAGGTACTCAATAAATATTTGCTAGTAAAGTGAATGCTTAAAAGTCTCTGCTATATAGAGTTTGAGAGAAAACTGCCATTTAATATGAGGCACTGGGGGAGACAGCCTCTCTAAACCTCAGTTACTATCAACTGTAAGATTAAGGTAATAATAGTGCCTATCATTTAGGGCTGCTCAAAGAAATAAATGACAGAATGCATTCAGAGACATAATGCACAGAGCATGCCACCTATTAAATACTCAAATGTTACCTATTATTTTTTAGTATTTTTGTCTGACTCAAGAATAGCACATTTTATCAGAAAGGAAATTTTAATGGTAAAAGTTTAGCAAAATTTATTTATTGTTAAATTTTCAGTGTTTATTAGAGCTACTTACACATTTATTAGTAGTGAGTGGTGGAAAGTGAAAATATTTAAAACATAAATTAAATTGTTCTGTACCTTATTTCTACTTATATTTTCTACAATTATATGTTTAAGAGTTGTGCTGTTACTATTTTTACTTCTTATTCATGAATGACTTAATATTTAAATTAAAGAATACAACTGATTTACTGCTAACTAGACTGAAAACACTTGGTGTATATTTTTTTGTTTTTTTTTTAACTAGACCAGTTTTAGCAGGAGTTATTCCAGGGTTAACTTTTAAGTAATTAAGTAACATCTGTGTTAGGTAAGATTGTCACTAGAATGTAAATAATCGTCTTTCAGTATATGTATATCTGTATATGTGTGCATATACATTTACTCATGTTAAAATTTAAGACTACTAACGGAACATAGTATGTATTATAAACCCTGGCTCTCTTTATCTACAAAAGAGATAGTTTAATATTACAGACAGCCTCAATTTAATATTTTCTTTCCACTAATACTTTGTTCCACCAGGCATACTGCTGTAGATTCATTCTAACATTGTGTCTATTCTGGAGCGGGTAGAAGCACTTACTACTTTAATGAAAATAGAACATTCTCAGTAGAGTCAGAGTTTGTTATCTGAAAGCTGTCTGGGATATTCTACTTTAAAACTCCCATTTTTTCTAATGTACCAATAATGAAGCAACTTTTCACCTTTACAAATCTTGATAGTAAAAGAGCTGGAATAAATTCTAAACCTCTCTTCCTTAATCACTATTCTTTGTACTACACTGTGATTCTTGTGCTCTCATTCCCTGAAATAGTCACTTAGTAGGATCAGATCCACTTTGGCTGTCTTGTTTGGACATCACCATGGTGCTTTCGTGCTTCAGACAAGGTCATGGATGAAGGTGTTTCTCCTTCATTGGTTTCATCATTAGAGTACATTTTTGGTCTTTGTTTGGAACATCAGGATCTCTTTCTATTTTTCTTAATAGATCATGTAAGTGTAATTGTAATTGTTTCTCTTTTGCCAAAAGCAGTATGGACCCTGAATATTTCTTAGAATGTGTGTGTGTGTGTGTGTGTGTGTGTGTGTGTGTGTGTATTCTGGAGTATGTCAGTCCTAAAGGTCCTGAATGACTGGGATAGTGTGATAAAGTGTGAATTAAATCAATACTTTTGCTAAACATTTTTTTATAAATTTATAACACATTTATCTGGGTATTATAGGTTCTATTTTCTAAAGCACGTTGGGAGGACTAATAAAAATAGTGAACTTTCATGTAGCTACCACAGAGCTCTGGGGAAAATTTAAAGGGGATATGTTCACATAAATAAATCTGAGTTAATTAAAAGCCAATACAACAGCCAACACATTGAATAGTTTCAGAAAAATAGCTTTACTATCTTGAAGTGTCAAATGTTATTAGAAAAGGTAATATTTTGTATTTAAAATATATGGAATGAGACTTTAAAATTGGTCACATGTAGTAATATAGAATTAACAATATTGTGATTCTGACAGGAAGACTCATAAAGAAAAATTCTCTCTCTAGGTACAGTCATGGTGTTTTTTAGTTTCCATACAAAGCAAAGAATTTTTGCTAAAATGTATGGATGGATTATTTGAAACGGTTTCTCTTTTGATTAAGATACATTGTGTTGGCATGAATATCTCTAAGATTAAAATGGGCTACTAATTTACCATCCATTAATATTCTACCATTCATTACTTAACCATTAATTTCTTTCCTTTGCATTTTCCTCCTGAGAACTGTGTGCATAAGATAACTTCTTTACTGTGGAGAAAAACTCACCTATCCATGCTTCCCCTGACCTCAGATGTGTTTCTACTGCTCTTGGCCTTGAGTCAGGGCTTGACAGGCAGGATAGATCCATCAGTAAGTTTCTTATTTTTGGTGTTGTCCAAGATAAACAACTCATTAAAAGTTCCAGTTTAGATGTTACTCTAGTTCAGAAGGAAAGTATTGTAATTACTCATCAAAGCCAAAATCCCAAATGTTGTCCTACTGGTATGCTACATCCTTAGTCAGGTGGGTTTCTCCTTTCTTTCCTTGTCTGCTCCCACTGGAGGGGCCTGGGTACTGGTACAAAACTCATTAACACCTAAACACATTAGTTGTGGCTGCCTGCATTTCAAAGAGATGGGTTGGCATAGTATACCTGAGCATTATGCCAGCCTCACATTCTTTGATGATTTTGGGATGAGGGACACAAAATGGGTTAGGATGGAATGAAATCTGCAGCAGTCAAAGCCTCCATTTGTCTTCTGCCACATGTGCTAGGCCATAGACACTGCAGTGTTTTCAAAAATAATAAAAAAAATTGTTCACTAACTTTTTAAGTCCTGCTGACTTTGTGAAATCAACAGAGCACACTGTAATTGATTTATGAAATGGAAAGCCCCTGCCTGACCAGTAAGCTCAGCCGTCGCTGCTCTCAGCATCATGCCCCTCTGCTCATTAGTGCACTTCTTTTAGTGCTGCCTGAGCCAAAGGCGCTATCAGAGCCAGAAGGCTCAAGTCCTCTGCAGACAGACTGTTTAAGATGTAGCTCGCATGGTCCCCCTGGGGTCTTATGCTCTCTCCCTGTCTCTCTTCCTATTCAGGTCAGCTGAAGGACTTCAGTGTCTTTCTCATGGTCCCTAATGTCCTCATAATACGTTACTGGAAAGGCAAGTTTCCATTAATACCTATCCTTTGACATTTTAATCTATTTGCTATCTTTTCTTCCTCTCACCTTCTCCTGTCTCCCTTGGCTTGTCTTACTTAGCTTGTCTTTTGCTATTTATTGATCTCTATTATTCTGTTTTTTATAACCACACAAAGTAAATGATTTTTATTTAATTGTCTTTTAAAAATCTCATAGCCAACTTTTTTTTCTTAAGACAAAATATTATATTTCTTCTTTCCAATCCTTGCTAAATTATGCTTATGTGCTATTTAAAAAAAATTTAAGTAACTGCAGTAATATGGTTGGTATTGTCCTGGATACATTATAGCAATTTATCTTCTCAAAAAGCATATAAGGAAAGTGTTTTCTCTGGTTATAGGTAGGAAACTGAGATCTAAAGACTTTAATTAACTTTCTTAAGTCATACAATAATTGAGGGGTAATACTGGTGTTGGAAACTAATTCTTGATGCAAAAACTCATATTTTAATATGAAATGATACTGTTTTTGTCTTAATGCTTAACTGAAAAAATCTAGCTATTGGTTGCCCTTTAAAGGGGCTTATTCTCTTCAGTGCCATTCTTCCAAATAACTACTTTTCATACTGCCAGAATGCAGGTATGTTTATTTCAAGATTTTCTTCCTAGTATTTTGCTTGGTTTATTCTTTTTCACTGACTTCAAATATCTAACATTATACGAATGAATCCCCTTGTTTCATCAGTAAAAACAGAGGCAACTCTTCTCATATTGTCAAGTCACCAAGAGCAATTGAATAACCTAAAAAATATGGACAGGTAGCTGAGCCAAGTAGGTAACCTTGGAAAATTTCATGTGGCTTTCATCTTTTCTTTATTCTTTTGAAGCTACTTTGGTTGTAAGTAAATGGTAAAATTATAGGACACAGCAGCATCAGAGGAAGTGATACGGTGGCCTCACTTTTCAAGCAGTGCAA
Organism: Cuniculus paca; assembly: GCA_004365215.1. NCBI lineage: Eukaryota > Metazoa > Chordata > Mammalia > Rodentia > Cuniculidae > Cuniculus > Cuniculus paca. Next base: position 3,856 of record RJWT010023554.1, on the reverse strand, counting down.
GGCACCTGTAGTTTTTCCGTACATGTACTATCTATTGCAGCTTGGTGCCGTGCTATATACATAACGCATTACTTTACAGTGAGTTAATAAGCTCCATCCATCTGAAAGCTACATAACGTTTCAGTAGCATTGGACATTACTGTCATTCAAGATGTGCAATATTGTACCAAAAATTAACCACAGATGCCATATTAAAACAGCTGCAGGTTTAGATTTAGCTACTAAGAAGAAAATGTTATGCTATGGAAGTTGGCCAGAATTGCAGTAGAGCTATGCAATAAATGAAGAGGAGGAGAAAGAAATTGTGGTTAAACTGCCAAAAAAGATAAAAATGGAAGTGAGGGAGTGTAATTCATATGGTCAGTGGCAATTCAAAAGGATTCAAAACCCAGGAAGAATGTAGAATACAGGATGACTAATGCTTGAGTGAACTGATGATGATTTAAAGCAGAAAGTCTAATCTGAACAATAATTAGAGATATAAATGAAGGTAGAAGGAAAATACCTAGAAGCATCATTTATCTTTAGAACTTACTGTGCTTGGACTATTAATTTAGGAATAAACTGCTATGAAAACTATGGATGCTTGAATGATTATTTCAAGGAAAGTTTTCATATATGAAGAGTCATGGTAAACCCACAGGGTTGCAAAATTAAAAGGTATCTTGAATACTCTGACTTGAAGGCACTCCTTTGACAATGGGTCCTCAGGAGATTAACTGTTCTCATTTTGAGGAAAACTAGTGGAGGGTTCAGTTGGTAAAATTTTTTATGGAACACTGAGGTGGTAAAATTTTATTTTAGCAGTATTGTGGGCTTGCAAGAGTCTCATTAACTCCAGCCCCATCTGTCTTTTTGCTATTCCTTTGGCTCATTTAGTCACAGGCAGAAAGGAAAGTCTCAATAGTTTTGGTTCTTATTCAATTCTGATTTTTGCTGCAGAAACAGAAAAGGACAGTGACAGCTGTGGCATTGCTGGGGTTCTTTTTCTTCTGTGGGAGCCAGGAGGTAGCTTCTCCATGTAGCTTGCTGCTAATAGAGAAAGCACACAGTGAGCATTTCCTCACTCTGGTGTTTGGCTGCCTAAAGCTAATGTCTTTGCTGCCTAGTGCCATACCTGGCATAGGAGAGCAGATAAGGAACGTGGTGGGCTCTAAATTACTAATTGATTTCATTGATAGAGTGCGGGTAAGACTGATTATTGACCATGACATGTGAGTCAAGTCTTCTGACCTTTACCTATAGCTTGTGTCTACCTTTCAGGTTTAGAAATGAAAATACTTATTGACTTGATTAGTAACCAGGGAGATGTATTTGGTGGCTTACATGTTAGTAGGTACATTCTAGGTCTCTCAAAACTTCAGGAAAAAAATTTACCTCTACTATCAAAGTATAACCTTGCTTTCCTTCCCCTTCTTTTGAACATAAAAGAATAAAAACCTGATAAAACCACCTGCTATTCTATCAGTACTTCAGCAAATCAAGGCAAAGCAAAACAAAAACAGAAATAATTTTTTTCCTAAGTCTAGTTTCAAAATCAAAGAAATAAGTACTATTTTAAAGAGCTTTCTTTTTTATGAAAGAAAATTTGAAAATTTTAACCATTTAAAAAAAGTCTCGAGTTCTATGTTGATGGTGATGATAAAATAGATTATCACTAATATCATTGTGTATACAATACTCAACAATATATTTAACAATATTCTCTGCCTTACTCATACTGTTTTATTCAACTTGCCAACAGTGTATGTCAAAAGTGTTGTTTTCATTTTCCATTTTACTTGTAAAACAACAAGGTACAGTGTAGAGTAACAAACTCTTCCAGGTTTAGATGGCCAGAGTGTGGCAATCTTATAGAGAACAGCCAATTAATGCCTGAGCCTGTAATCTGGATCTAGTCTTTGCTGTTTCTGTGATATAGAAGCTCCCGAGTTCTTAATATTTCCATTCTCTCTCTGAATATAAAGATAAAATATTTAGAGGGGAAAATTTCTGTAGGTATACCCTAATACTATGAACAAACTAAAACTCAAAATAAAACCATTTTAAACTAACAAATACATGTTTCTCTTACTTTAGAATGCCTAATTCTAAAGTTAATTTTAAGAAATAGCTGTATGTGCAAAGTTGCTACATAAAAAGTGACTTATCACTTACAGGAAGATTCCGTAATAATATTCTTTAAATAATAGACTTTGGGCATTTTGTAAAAAATAGAGCCCATAATAATGTTGAATTCAACCATATTGGTTTTAAGAATTGGTTTCATGCTTTTTTATTTAACTAAATAAATATTCTTTATTCAGATGTGGTGGTATTTATCTGTAATTCTCAGCACAGGATGCTGAAACAGGAGGACTACAAGTCTGAGCCCAGCATGGGTGACTCAGCAAGATTCTGTCTCAAAATTTAAACAAAAGATGGGGGATATATGAGTCATGCTTAAAAAAATACAGTGGATGTTTAAATTTTAAAAATGATTACAATAAAAGATATACTGTCATTAATCACCCTCAAAATACTCCTCCTCATGTTGAATACACTTTCTGTGAGGCCTCTCATGAGTGTCTTTAGTTGTGCTGTTGTGGCTGCCTCAATGTCCCAAATTGATTCAAAATGTTTACCTGTCATTTTTATGTTGGGCAAGAGCCAGAAGTCACAGATCCAGTGAATAGATGAATAAGGACATGACAGAAGGTTTTTGAATTTGGCTTTCCATGGGTTGACATTCAGCAGCAGCATTTATTGTATTTTTTAATCACACCTTCTAAAAGCATTTCCAGAACTGCTTTAGAAAGTCGCAAAGGTGATGGAAAATACACTGTAGCAAGGGGGCATATTTTGAGGTGAACTGATGGCAATGTGTCTTTTATTGTGATTATTAAAAATTTTAAACATTTACTATATATTTTGATGATACCTCATTGCTCAGTGTGAAGATCCTGGATTCAATCCTCAATACCCTGTATCCACCCAAAGAAATATTTCTGAAATAGTGCAATGGATCTAGTAAGTGAACTCATTAAAGTGTTCTGAACTGCAAATTTTTTACTTACTAGAAATTTCTTCCAATCTTTACTCTCTCTTTTTAAAAGTTGTGTTAAGAACACTTAACATGAGGTGTGCTTCCTTAAAGATGTTAAGTATACAATATGGCAGTGTAAAATATAGACACAATGCTGTGCTATTGATCTTAGAGCCTGAATGACCAAAACTGTATACCCATTGAGCAGCAACTCCCCATTATCTCAATTCTCCAGGATAATGTTTTCAGGAATGTCATTGATACATTGTATGTGGAGATAAATTTATGTCACTTATGATTTTATACAAAAATGTGGATTTTATACACAATCTTGGTTATTCCACACTTCAGAATAAAAGTCTGACTGTGTCTGTTTCCCTCAAATATGTGTTGATTTAATAAATGACAAAAATACTTATTTTATGGAACTCTTCTTTGTGGTTTCTAAATTTACAAATATAGTTATCTCAAATTAAAAATATAGAGTGTGACTTAATTTCAGTGAGTTAGAAGTATAAAATTTATGGATAGCCACTGTCTTCACAACTCAGAGATTCTTGACGTTTTTATTGTTTGTTATGGCAAAATATTGTAATTACTTTAGAAATTTCTAAAGTTTTATTACTAAGTTTAGACTAAGGGTTGTATCAGAAGACCTTTGTATATCACTACATTGCAAGTCTTTAAAACAATCTTTGCTATTTTCATTATGTATTTTCAATTTATATTTCAAATATTTACTAATGTATTTCCCCATTGATATATATTAGGTCATTATTTTTGAACTACTAGCCACTGACAAACCTTCACTGAAGCATTTGGACACAGAAA
>RJWT010023553.1:0-16758 GCA_004365215.1 Cuniculus paca | reverse complement strand
CTTATGTACCCCTTTATGAATTTTTTAAAAATGTTATGACTGTATTGGTATAAGACAAATATTATCTGGGGGTTTCATTTCTTTTATTGAGATAAAATTCACCTAGCATAAAAATAACCATCAACTACTTAAAATATTTTCAATTGACAAAAAATGTGTATATTTTTAGTGTACAACATTTTTTTTTGAAATGTGTATATATTGTGGAGTGGCTTAATCAAGCTGATGAACATACACATAATGCCATATACTTATTTTTTTGACTTGAGAACTAAAATCTCTTAGCAATTTTCAAGTATATAAATACACTTTTATTAGTCACATTATGCCATTAAGCATTTTAAAGTAATATATTCATAATGTTATACACCACCACCTCTCTATAGTGCCAAAATATGACTCCACAAGAAAACCCTGTACCCATTAAGCAATCACTCCCTGTTAGCCTCTCTTCTCAGTCACCGGGAAACTTTTTTCTTAACAGATTTGCCTGTTTGGGATGCTTCATGTAAATGGAATCACATATGTGGACTTTTGATTCTTTGATAATTTAGCATGATGTTTTGAGACTTGTCTATATTATACTATGTGTCAGTACTTCATTTATTTTTATGGATGAATAATATCCCTTAGTATGTATATTTATACCTTTTATACCTTTTATTTGTCCGTTCATCAGTTGTTGGACATTGGGGTGGTTTCTTCCTTTTTGCTACTGTAAATAGTGCTATTATGAATATTTGTATTCAGGTGTTTATTTGAATGTTTGTTTTCAAATTATTTTTTTCTGGTATATACCTGTGAATGGAATTGCTGGATTCACTATTCTCCTGATTGAGTGATTGAGACAAGGTCCTGCTTATGTAATTCGATCTGGTCTTGAACTCAGTATGTAGCCTAGACTGGCCTTAAACTTGTGGCAATTCCTGCCTCAGCCTCCTGAGTGCTGGGATTACAGGCAAGCACCACTATATCTGGCTAATTCTGATTTAAAAAAAACAAAACAAAAAACATTTCCATGGGTTTCTAAATGTATTGTGAGCCTGGGTCCTGCACCTTCTGTGCCTGGTGGTCACACTGACCCTGCATTCTATTACTTCCCAAACTGTTTCTAGTGCACCTTTGGCACATCAGGAGAGAGTCAATCCCAGCTGGAAAAAGGGCAGCTCAGTCAGGTCTACTGGGGAGATCTCCTGCACCTGTAGAGCAGATGAGAGCCACTGATAGGATGGAATGGACCTATTCTCAGTTTCCATCCCATGGAGAAATGTGGATTGATCACAACAGTCAGCCTGAGCTCAAGGCAAAGACTGTGTTGTAGTCAGGATCTACAAGGGAAAGGATTTAATACAGGACACATCATTTAAAGGATTATTTTATAATATTCACCCAAAGAGTCAAGTGCAAAAGAGTGTGGAAGATCTGTCCATGCACCAGAGTCTCAAAGAATCCAGCTGAGGGCCTGGATCCCATGGCATTGTCCTCCACGAGTCCAGTTGGAGGCCTAGAGCCCACGGCAATGTCTCATGCAAGTCTGTGTCAAGGATCTGCACTGAGAAGGCCCAAAGATCATGGTGGAAGCTAGAAAGTCTGTGCCAGCGGGATGAAGGATCTGTGCCAGCAGGCTGAGGGATCTGCACTGGAGCCAGGAAGAGACACTCAAGGCAAGGACCAGAGCTCCCCCAAAGAGAACCACAGCCACCCTCAGCGACAGTAAAGACCTCAGCTCCTCCGACAATAAGAACGGCGGAGTTTGTGTCAGGAGAGCCAGCACCACGAGCTTCTCCAGGAGAATCAACAGCATGCTAGCTTCCCCGCCAGCTCTCTTTTTATGCTGTTGGCAACAGTCCTCAGGTGGGTCCTCCACACCCAGCACCATGCTGAGTCGGTTCAGCTGGGTGTTACAAGTTAACCCTTAGATGTTAATGCACCACACCCTGTTTGGCCCATCAGCACTATCGGTGCACTTTCTGGGCGCTCAGCAGTAGTGGGAGGACAGAGCACATCTCTTGTCTCAGCTCCAGGCTAGCGTGCAGGCAGCCCGGGTCCTCGATTCACATGCACTCTCCGTTTCACCAGCGCTACCTCCCGCTAGGGAGCCTGACCTTAAAAAGAAGCATAACTCACCCCTGTAGTCCTGAGTACAGGATGGTGGCGTTAGACTTTAGATAGTTAAATATAACTAAGTTATGCTGACCTTTTTTTTTTTAAAGACCCTGAGTGTATATTTTTGTGTGAACTCGAGAGTCTCAAGTAAATCTTGAACTTTATGAAGATAAAAATTCTAGTAGTAGAATAAATTATGGTAAAGGGCATGGAGATTTCCCTAGCACTCCCGCCATATATCTCCGCTGGTATTCTGCAGCAACCCCGGGAAAGCAGAAAAGGGAAAGGATGTTTTGTTTCGACACTGTTCTTTCTCTTTTTATGTTAATGCTAAATTTCTTTACTTTCCATTTCTTCTATTACTTGGGTGTTACTTCTGTTGAAAGACCAAAGGGATGACTAGGATTGGGTTTTATCAAAGGGGATGAAGTATTAGAGATTCTCTAGCTTCCTGTGCCCTCTCAGTGTTTCTCACTACTTCTCCGCATACCGGGAAAAGGAACGGTCCGGACAGATCTGTCATCCTTCACACTCTTTGCATCAGTCCTTCCCTATGCCCGCATTTGTGACAAGAGAAGGTTATAGTTAGGCAAAGTCCTTACCCACTTTTTGTTATTTGTTTGTTTGTTTGTTTTAGCAAAACCCACCATATTTTCCATTCTCTCTTTTAATTACATTTTCTCTGCGGTTTGGGTAAGCAGAACACATCGTTTGCTGCCTAAATTATTTTCCAACTACCAAATTGCTATGTCCCTAACAATGTCCCCAAATCATCTACATGTTTTTAAGCAAGCTGTCTTTTATAACATTCTTTATGATGATATATAATCACAGCATCAATGTCAATACACCTTTTGTTATAAATACGTGGTAATTATTTTTTCTTGCTTCAAAGGTATCAAAGCAGTTCTTACCCATTAAAGGGTACTGTGAATAGAGTAAGTATTGAATGAAAATTGGAAGAAAATACAAAAAGAGGCAAGGTTTCTATGAAACAACCTACTAACCTTACAATTGCCATGATGCTTTTTTTTTTTTTTTTTTGAGACAGGGTCTCAGTATGGAGTCCTTGACAGGCCTTGAACTCACTGTGTAGCTCAGACTGGCCTTGAACACACAGTGATCCTCCTGCCTCAGCCTCCCAAGTGCTGAGATTACAGCTGAGTGCTTCTTAATATGTTTTTGACAGTAATTAGTGGATTTTCCTACTTACTTTTGAATTATTTTGTGAAATCAAGTGGGTAGTTATAAAGCCTGAATCCTCAGTAATTTTATTTTATCTTGTCAAAATTAGCTCTATTTGGTGTTTGTCATTACTTAGCAAATGTTTCACTGTCCTGGAAAATTGCCTGTTTACTTTTGTCAAGAGCATGAGATGATAATAAATACCGTGATCATACAGAGTAGCTAATGGATCTGGGGAAACCTAAGGACATAGGCCAAAACTGTTATGTTAAGGAAAAACAAAAACAAAAACAAAAAAAAAGCCCCCACAAAAACCAAAAACCAAACCGAACAAACAAAGCAAGAAACAGGTATCTTTAAGAAAGACTTTCTGAGTGTAAGTTACTGTGGTATTTTTTCCCCCCAAACTACCATGTTTTATGAGAGAAACTAGACAGGAAAGGTATTTTTTAAAGTCTACTTGATAATTTTTCTCCCTTCTAGTTTCACTTTGGCTTTATATCTTTCACTATGATTTTTAGGTCTGGCTTTAATTTCAAATTTTGGACATGGAACTTGGGCCCTTAACGGCCTTAATTCTCCATGGTAGGATCTGCTTACTGAAATTATTCTATCTGGTGGCCCGGGAACATACAGGGAGACCTAAAAAGACACATTGTGAAGCTTAAGAATGAAGTCCGGCCGTATCAGTCTGGTGGCAGGAAGAGCTCTAGGTCTTTGGCCGTCAATACCAGAAAGCTGGGTGAAGAAGGCGTGTGACGGGGAGGACATTTTCATGATCGACCTAATTATGATAATAAAGCAGAGCCTATCAAGGCCTTGGCAGAATTAATTAGCTTTCTCCATCACCTACTGTTTCATTACCTACTAAGTTTCTTACAGAAAGTCTCGCAAGAGGTGTTTTATGAACAAGTTATAACTATTTTATGGATTTTAGTGATTTAGACCGGATTCATGATCCACAACCACATTTACCATTATGAGTGATATAGGCTTTATTTTTTTCCAGATCCCATGCACTGAATATCAATTTTTCGCTTGAGTAATGTTTCAGAAAGATGATTTAAGAGTATTGTATATGGGCCTTTACAACTGAAACGAAAGTGACAGGCGATTTTTGAGACGTGTAAGCTAACTCTTGCCCCCTGTGAAATCCTGGGCACTAGGATTTCCCTTTCAGTGTGCAGGTGCCATGGGAACACACACAGGAAGTCACAGAATGCAGTGGGGGACCCCTCGAGCCAGAGCTGAGGATCGGGAGACATTTGGCTTCCGGAAGGAGTGACAAAAGCAGAAGATGGAAAAAGAGTTGAGCAGATAAAAAGGTTGAAGTCAGTGAACTGCAGGTCTATTTTGCTTAGCACGGTTCTCCCGGCTTGACAGAGGATCTATTTAGGTATAATAGGCAGGCAGGAAGTAGTTGTTGCACAGTCAAGGAAAGGGCTACTACTAATGCGTTGTCCTTGCAAAGTCACCTGCTTGCCTCGGCCCATCTGGATGCCCAATACCTTGGCCCAGAGCAAATATTCGAGCGGCAGCACGCTACGGGGAGGAAGTGCTTGAGAGCAGGCTGTGCCTTAAGTAGTCTACGCGGGGCTTTTCTTCTGTTTGCTGCGTCTGCATCCTGTCACTGCTTATGATATTGAAAGGAAAAAGGAGGTAGATGCTTGTGAGGGTCACCTAAGTGGACTTTGGGCTTTGATTTGGTTCCAACAAAGGTGCGTGATGTGCCATGGAGCTCACACCAAATCACCACTGGCCCAAAGTGAGCCTCAGCTATGACTTCTAGATGGAGACAAAGCTGCAGAAAAGGATTTGGGCAAAGTAAAATATTCCTTAATTTTGACTTTTGTCACTTCTGCAATAAATAGAAGGAAAAACAGCGGATAAAGGTGTATTTTTGAGTTTTCACCAAGCAGGAGGGTTTTTTCCTCCATTTTCCCTTACCTCTAACCACATCAAATGATATATCACAAAAAACATGCAGTAGAACTTGTCTCTGTCTCTGTCACCAAAGAGCATTGAGGCTGCAAAGCCTTTTCCTGAGTGCCAGCCTCCCGTGCTCGGTCTCTGGCCGCTTCCAAGCTTGGATGCGTAGTTGAGAAGGAAGGCACTGAGGCCCCTTGTCACATCCCCCGAGTGTCACATCCTCCATGGGTACAAAAGGCTCAAGAGTTCTTTTGTTGCAAGGCTACCATTGCAAAACCACTGGGTCAATTAGACAAAGATGTCACCATGTGCTGGGACAGGTCCTTCCAGGGTGCAGGGGTTGGCTTGGGGAGTCAGGGCTGCATTTCTGTTGCTCTCTGTACTCTTGGCCGGGAAAAGCCTGCTTATCTGTGTGTGGTGGCCTAGATCTGATGTGCCCCTTTCACCCGTGCTGATGTCGTTACTGGAAAGGGCAGCTGGGACAGCTCCTATCTCTGGCGGATCTGCCTTCAGGACCGTGCCTTCTCCTTTCCTCTCTTTTCCTCTCTCTGGCTTCTCTGCATCTGGTTCCTTCAAACTGGATTCCAAAGATACTATCCAATCTTCTCCTTTTGAAACCTTCTTCCCTCAGATCCTTCACTAAAGTTTCTCACCTCATACTCCATTGCTCCAAGACCCTATCCCATGGGGCAGAAATGAGTCTAGTTAATAAACTGAATGTAAGTTGCTAATGGTTAATGATATATCCATAATAAATTCTCCCAATAGCACTCGAGTGAATATTTATAGATCAGGTCATAGCATTTACATTTTAGTAGAAATTTTTAAGGCCCTAACCCAAAAAGAGAGGATGCTGTACATTTTATGTTCAGTGGCATGACCAGTAGAAAGATGTTTTAGAGCTGTCTTATATTTCTCAAGCACACTATTGATGCAGGCAGTCTCCTTATGGAAAAAGCAAAATCAGTTGATAATCAAAGCATTCAAAGGCTTTGGGCCAATTGAGGAGACAGAGCTACAAACATTTCAGAGTCTGGTTAAAAAAAATACTAATGACGCCATTTTAATGTTTCATATTTTCCTTGATGAGCCCCTTCCTCCCTTCTTTATTTTTAATAGCTTGTGACTGTATATACTTAGCCAAATTTAGTATATCATTAGGGTTGGATTACGTGCACCTTTATTCAGTGACAACCCCGAAGTCCTGGAGTAAATTAGTTTCCCTCATAGTTCAGTCCAGGATCTTATACAATATCATTAGACTCTGGTGCCCCTTTCCATCTGTTCTATTGCCCTTTAATTTTGAGTGACTTTCTATTTTTACCCTCTACATTAAATGTATTTTTGAAATAATTTGAAGTGAGTGGAGAAGTTACAAAACAGTACAGAAAATTCTTGTATACCCTTCGCTTGGCATCCCCTAACATGGACATCTTGCGTGATGATACAGTGCCAAAACCAAGAAATTAACACTGGTGCAATATAACTAAGCCAAGTACTTTATTTAAATTGCACCAATTTTCCCACTAAAGTCTGTTCCAGAATCCAATCAAGGATCTCCAGTTGTCATATCTCCTTAGTTCTTTCCATTCCATAACATTTCTCTTTTTTCTTTTTTCTTTTGTCTTTCATGACCATGCACTTTAAAGAGCATTGGCCAGTTACTTTGTAGGATATCTTTTAATTTGTGCTTATCTAATATTTTTTCATGATTAAACTGAGGTTATCAATTTATAATTAATTTCTCAGAAATACAGCTTCTTAAGCCCAGGCACGGTGGCACACACCTGGAATCCCAGCACTCAGCAGACTGAGGCAGAGGATTGCTGGGAGTTCTTTCATGCCCTTTGAAATGCTTCTAACCTTTTTTGAGCCCTTCTCTACTTTCCATACCATGAGATACTACAGACTCATCCTGTGTTTTTTCTATTCCAGCCCTAGAATTATTCACTTCTCCAAGGAACCCGGTTCCCACTATTGGAGAATGGTATTTAGAACTCCAGGCGTGGGTGTGAGGATGCTCATTGCTCCTGGGGTGTCATTGCATCAGAGCCTTCTCAGCAGACAGAGCTGGGAAACCTGTGTACTAACTCAGGCCTATATACACATCTATATGTCTGTCTTACCTATCTGGGTATGAGTTGAAAAGTACTATAAATTTATATCGTACCTTCAATTCCAATCCAAAGATCTCAAGGTTCATTCTAGCCTTTCCTCTTTCTATTTTATAAACTTCTTTCTTCAGTAGTGAGAAACCTGGCTGACTTTGCCTGCATATATTTGATCAACCCTCATATAAACATAGTTACTGAATTGCTAGCCCATGCCTCTCTACCCCGGCGCTGCTTCTCTCATGAAAGTCTGTCTCTTGGTCAGGCTCTCTGCCCAAGGTGGCCCAGCATCTCCAAGCCTGCCTTCTCCCTCCTCCCTAATAATCTTTCTTCAAAAAGAAAGAGCACTTTATTTCTTCTGCCCAGCCAAGAGTTCCAGAGAAACTTCTAAGGTGGATTCTCATCAAACTGACTGGGTTCTGTCCTCGCCCCGGATTCATTTACAGTAGTCAGATGCAGGAAATACCCTGACTGGTCACATGCATGCTCCGGAGTCTGGCAGGTGGTGGCCGTCCCATCCAAACTGGAGTATGGAACAGCTGAGAGGTGCTTATCTGAAGGAACCTTAGAGTCGTAGGGTCAGCAGAGAGCGAGCTCATTCAGTGCAGCTGAGACCCACACGAACCTGTGACATCAGCCAACCCGAGGGCATGGGGGAGAAACATCTTGTATGTGACTGCCACAAAAGCATGTATTAAAAGTGTATGTATGGTTGATGTGAAGAAGAATGTTTCCCCGGCTTCACAAAATTTGTCAGGCTTGATAGCATGCCTTAATTTAAAAGAAATTAAACAGACGCTTGGTGACTTGAATGTTTTTATCCGCATTCATGCCATGACCTCGTGCCTGTATTTAGTTTCAGCAGAGCTCTCTGCCCATGAGTTGGGCAGCTGCCACCTTGTGTCCAGCATCACCTGGGGACAGGAGGGACCACTTCGACCTTCCTGAGTTGCTGTCAGCAGGTGTCCAAGATTGCCTTTTCCTATGACTAATGCGGTGACTGTAGCTTACAATAGGAAAAACTTCAGAATTCAACCTGTTTTTGCAAGGATTGGGAACCACACAACAAGGGTTGGGTTGCAGGGACACACACTTGCAGTCTCAGCTACTTAAGAGGATGAAGCCAGAGGATCGCTTTGAGTTCAGAATTTGAGACCAGCCTGGACAACATAGCAGCTCTGTGTTTTAAAAAAGCCGTAAGACTTATATACATTAAAAGATACATTTTAAACATTTTAAAAAAGATATGGTATTGATAAAATTGTTTGAATCTTTAATTTTTAGAAAAGATATAGTGTTGACAAAAGTAATCTGGTTTTGGGCTATGAATTTATTCTAAATTCTACCTTGAGAGGGAAATCCTTTTTGGGCTTTTACTTGTTCTGGTTTCTAGTCCTAAAAAGAAATCAGCCATATGTACGTGGCTATCCACTACAGACACTTGTCCTGAGATTGATAGCGTTCCAGCGACAAAACTGGGTCCCTCTCAGCCTCATTCTTGGTATTACTAGTATTTTCCTTGGCACACTTGGTAGCCTTGCTGCCGACTGTCACTGCCTCCTAATTAATACCTTATGTAAACAGAAATTTCTTTAAACACTGAATTTCATTAATCTAGAATTCTGCTCAAAGTCATATTTCAACAAGACTTTGTACTTTCCAGCCTCTTTCCCAAGTCATCTGGGTCTGTGAGCCAGGGCTGGCCTTTTTCCTCTTCTGCACTGTTAGAATGTATCTGTAATAGAATACCACAGCTTTTATGCAGCTACCCGGTGGCTTAATCACAATGCAAAACCAACATTGCTAATCTGAACAATCTACATAATTGTCAGTTATAAGTTGCCAACATTAAAATAGGCAATTGTTACTTCTGCGAGGCTTTTGTGTTTTTTCACCCCTTGTTCTTCATGGGGGTGGAGATAGAGCAGAGGCCTGGGTTGCAGAGTTTGAACTGATGACCAAGTTAATTGTTGTTTTAATCAATTGATCATCTTTCTTAAGGGAGTTCTGAAGTGAAAACAGTAGTGCTAATCACAAAATGCCCCTGCAGGCTTGCCAGGTCAACCTTGCCTAGGTTTTGCAATTCCTGTGCTACCAAATGTAACACCAGGTCCGCAGTCTCTTTAATCAGGCCTGTTGTAGAAGTGCATGGCACTGGCTTCTCTCCTATTTTGTTAGGTCAAGATCATGTCAAAAAGCAAAAACAAAGACAGCCTGTGGACAAAGGCAGGGTTAACTTTCGCTAAAACAACTGAAAAGAAAATGAAATCCATTGTCATTATCATTAGGATGATGATTTCAGTGTCTCTTCTCTATACTATTTCAATATAAGAAGACCCTTCATTGGGCCCTATAGCTCAATATAGGAAGCCCACCCTTGGCAAGCCACTGGGGTTGAGTGGGCAAAAAAGGGCAAAAGGAAAAGAATCAAGATTTGGTGGTGAAAGGGCACCATGAAAATCAAAAGTACGATGATCATCTTTCCTGTTCACAAATCTCTCATTTGGCAGACAAGTGTCAAGGTACAACCAGATTCTCAGTCCTACAGGGTCACTTTCAGGAAGAACTTCTGAAAAATGGGACTCTAACTTGTGCTTGGGAACAGAACACTTCATGTTCCAGTAGCCAAGAGCTGGAGCTAGCCAAAATAGAAATTCTGACATGAGGACAACCGGCCGTTTGCATAAGGTCACTGATCCCCTGGGCCCCAGGTGGTACTGCTTTATTAAAGACAAAATCAGACTTGAAACTTGTGACCAAGAGCTCCCTCCCTCTTGGGGCACTGGGATGGAGTGAAGGGTGTGTGTTATTGTCAGAATGTGGCTGATTGCACTCTTGTATCTTTAACTTCTTGAAGATGATGAGACTCATTTCATTTTTCAAGGTTGTTTAGAAGATTGAGTCGACACAGGTAAAGTGCTGGTGCATTGTTAGATAATCCAAAACTTTGTTCTTTGGCATCTAAAAAGTTCCTACCCACCCATCCTAAGCAGATGAGCATAAAAAGCAGTCATAACTTCTCCAAGTGTGGTATCTACAAGTGCTAATCATTATTCATTTAATCACTCACCAGTCCAATTATTTAAATACAGGATGACCAAAAATGCATATTTTTCAATTTTTATAATAGGAAATATAAAAATGACAATTTTATCAAATTTATTTAATATAAGGATCAACTGGTTGAAATGACCCCTGCCCAAGAGATGCTCAGGATAATCCATATGTAAACAAATTCACTGCCCAAACGATGCTGGGGTAAACTACTAAGTGATTAATGAGAGAAAAGTAAAGACACTCATGTTGACCTAAAATATTTTTAATGAAATAGTTTTGCCTCTTTGGTCTTATGAAAGGGAATTTAAATTTTAAAAAAATTTTAAAAAATCATCAATGAGTGTTTTTTCGTTTTAAAATTCACCTTTAAAGGCTGGGCATGGTGGCATAGGCTTGTAGTCCCAGCACCTGGGAGGCTGAGGCAGGAGAATCACCATGAGGTCAAAACCAGCCTGAGCTGTACAGTGAGTTCAAGGCCAGCCTGAACTGCATAGCAAGATCCCATCTCAAAAAAAAAAATCACTTAAAATTCAGGGAGCTATTATTGTTGTTCCTAGGAAAGTAGCCTTGTTAGCCATCAACCCCTGAATCAAGCTTTTCTGGGCAGTGGCCATTTATAAGAGAACAAGTTTTACAAACAGACCATGATTGTGGTCAGGTGGCATTTAATACAGGGTAGCGCATGTCCCTCGCTCCCCACCCTGCCCAGTCACATCATTTGATTGTGTGTGGTGTAGTCAGCATTCTAAAGAGAGCAAGAACTCTATTATCCTGGCTCAAACCATCATACCACACTTGGAGAAGTTATGACTGCTTTTTATGCTCATCCGCTTAGGATGGGTGGGTAGGAACTTTTTAGGTGCCGAAGAACAAGGTTTTTAATTATCTAATGTTTTGCATATTTTCTTATTTAAATGCTTCCCTCGCCAGACTGTTGTGCTAGTCCCTTCCTCTGGTATAGCCGAACATCTGTATGCTTCTCCAGCTGTGTGGGGGCTGCCTTCACCTTGTGGCTCAGTCCTTCAAAGGTTCTGTTTGCTGCACGGAACAGTTGACTTTGCCGAGAGGGAACGTCTCACTGCACCCCTTTTCCACGCCATCTGTCTGACCTGGACCCCTTCCAAGCACGGTGGCTTTTGCTGGCAGAATGGTCTTCCTGCTACAGAAGTTTTGTAATCTGCTAATTGACAGGGTAAGGGAAATTTATATTTGGGTTACAGCTGAAAAGTTGGATGTTTCTTTGATGGGGCTTTAAATACTGACATATGCTGCGCTGGGTTTCGATTTGAGACATCCGTGTTTATGCATGATCACACGCTCTCCCCTGTGTTCTCTGCCTCATTGAGAAAATGGCATCCTTTGGAGAAGAAAACCAATATGATCTACCAGGGAATTATCTTCTACTTAGTTTACTCATTAAGCAATGATTTTATTATTATCTCTTTGGAGTATGAGACAGATGGCAAAGAAGGAGTTTGCGTTATTGAACAAGATACAGTACAGGGCATGGCAAATCTCACTGCCTGGCTGACGTCTTCAGTAGTCATTCTGTCTAAAAGCATCTTTGCTTTTGCACAGGGCCTATTCCCACACTTAGCTCTTAATTTAAGTGCAAAGCTGTTATCAATTTTCTCTCTGCACGTGGGCTGAGGGCAGAAGAATCCTAGAGAAACAAGTACCACTGGAATCGTGCCTTTCTCGTTGACATTTGTGGTTGTCCTCATGTTGAAATGGTGCTTTAAAGGCAGGGTGAGAAGCCCCCACTTTGGGGAGTGTGGCTGTGCCTGCCAATCCAGATGTTGTCGCTAAAGCACAGTCTTCTGCCTGAAACCCCCCTGCAGGTAGTGCACGGGTGTGATGGGATACTGTGCCTCTGGACCCCCTGGGGCCCTCTCACTGCTGCAGCCCCCAACCTGCACGTGAACAATGATCAGCAGAAGGAAAGACGAGAATGGAAGAGGATTTCTTCCATACCTTTGAAAACTTCAAAGTTGTTCCCAATCTGGTTCTGATGATCCATGTCTCAGCGCAAAGCAAACATGAAGGTCTGAAATCTGCACACGGATCGGAAATAGTTGTTGGAAAGTCAGATTTAATCCCATGAGCCAACTGATCACTACCAACAGCGATCAGGGAAAAACCAAAGTCCACAGCAAATTTTAATTTGGCAAATGCATAAAAGGTTCAAAAGAGCAGAGGTCTCATTTACATTCCTCCTTCTTATATGGGATTTTCTTCTATATTAGTAATTAAAGGGTGCAGGCTATAGAGCGCAACTATATCACATAATAGCCATCGGGAACACACTAACAACTTCCTCGAGGTAACGCACACTAGGGTGTTTATGGTTCAGTGTCACATAGACTCTCTTTGATCTAAATTAGGATTCATTGGCAAACTCACAATAGGCTCCACATGTACCCCTCTCAACCTCTTTCTTTTAATCATGGAAATTAGAGATGGAAAATATCCATTAAGTCACTTAGTCCATTTCCCTGCCAGGGTGAAATTGTTGCCTGTGATAGGAGGGTAGTGCTTGGTCCAGCTTAACTATACACGTCTCAGGGGGATATGCAGGCTCCTGATTTTTTAATTTTCTTCTTTCCCTTAAAATTCAGAAGGGGGAAAAATGAGAGATAAAAGTTTCCTCCCCTCCTCATGGATTGGAGGTCATGGTGGTGGGGTGGGCAGATGGCCTCACACGGTGTCAGCTTTGAAAACCACACCTCCTGAGATGCAATTCTATTCCTCACAAAGTACACAGATAAATGCAAGCCCTGTCCCCAAGCCGTTTGCCTTTTCAGCTCAATGTAACTCTCTAGATCCCTAAAGTACTCTGTGGACTTGAACAAGCAAGCACTCTTGGTTTGTTGGGGGACTGTGAGGCCTGGGAGATGAGAAGCTGCTTGCTTTCTGGTCCCTGGTTGACTAGTTGTAGACTGCACAGCCCCACTTCCCCCTACTGGAGTAGGCGGTCCTGAAGTAGGAAGAGCTCATGATTGGGTCACTGCCTGTCTTTTTCTGTGAGTGGCCTCTTGCAGTATTTGGACATTTGGCCCCCAAAAGATAAGAAATGTGCGTCACAGAACATGAATTCTTTCCCTGACTCCTGTTCATAGGAGGAAGACTGTCATTCAGTACCTGCCCACGGCTTTAGCTGTGCACCTCGGATCTCCAGGAAAGCATCAAAACCCACTGACCAGTGGGTTCTCAGAGAGTGGCTGAGATGAGATTTCAAAAGAGAAATAATGACCCATTGTGAGGGTCACATTTTGAGTCTGTTTTAGAGGACTTCTTTTAGCCTGCTAAAATCACCCATGAGATGATTTTAGGAAAATCTGATATATGAACATTTCAAATTCTGATCTAGACGTGTAGTGTGCAATTATTTGCATTGTAAGATGGAAGTCTTCCCTCCAGAATTCACTGTGGTTTCATTAAATAGCTGACTTCCCTCAAGCATTTGAAGGAGGATCAGGTTTGCGAAAACTGATGTCCTTATTGAAGAGGCTACTTATTGTATCAAGCCATGGCAGGTTTCCATTAGACACAAAATATTTGCCTTTCAGTATGTCCGAACACATGGCTAATATTAACTGCATTCTCGGAGATATTTTCCAGGGCTTCTGTATTATACAGTGTATCCCCAAGATAATTCTTAAATACCCCCAGGTGGTGATAGAAAATGGCTCTTTGAGGGAACCAAACACTAAAACAAAAATTTAAAAAAACAACCAAAAACCTTGACAGTCTAGAATGCACTTCTAATATCGGATTCTGTACTTTGTTAATGAAAATCTCAATTTGAAAAGCAGATGTGGTAGAGACAGCTTGCTGTTCTTCCTGAGTTTTAGTGCCTGCCTTTCCCACCTACTCATATGTTGGTAACTGTATTTTGGCCAATGAGATGTAGGGGAGGTGGTACTAACATTCCTATGGTGTGTCCTTAAGGGCCAACACCCCATTCCTACTGTCATCCCGGCAAAGGCACATGGTGGTAGGTGTAGCTGTCATCTTAGCCACAGGGCTGATGATCATGTCGTAGGAGGAACTGGAAAGTTCTTGAGTTCCACCGGATTTTGTGGGGCATCCATGTTAACCTTAAAGAATCTAGACATTTTTTCCTTAGGACTTTTTTTCTACATACAGAATAAGGCCAATACTAGCACTCAGGAGGCTGAGACAGAAGGATGGTGAATTTGAGTCCAGCCTGGCAGACATATTGAGTTCGGGACTAGTCAGGATTGTATAGTGTTTCAACAAACAAACAGGAATAAAACCTAGAGTGAGAGTTTCGTCATCAAATTTTTTCTTAGAGTGGGGTCCTGCTATGTTCGCTGCCCAGGCTGTCTTCAAACTCCTGAGCTTAAGCAATCCTCGCACCTCAGCCTGCCGAGTGCGTAGTTTCGACTCCAGGCGCATGCCACAGTGCTAGGCTTTTGTCACCAATCTTCACCTGATTTGGTAAACAATTAATGTCTCATTAAAGTCTATTTCAATTTCGTTTGTTAACCATTGCTAGCTTACATTTATTTTGAGTGTAACCTTGAATATAGATGCCAATTTAGGTGTCTGATAGGACCCAAGTTTACCAATTTGAAGACTACGAGGTGGTCATTGAAAGACGATCTTCAGTTTCTTGTATCCGTTCTGTTCTCAGCACACAGGACTGTGCGCTCTCATTCTGCAAAGGTTTACTGAGAACCCAAGCTAAAACTAATGGTGAGTAAAAATTTTAAAAACGTGAGGGCTGGGAGAAAACGGGGGTCAAGATGAGAAAAAGGTAAAGCAGACAAGGGTCCAAAATTGTGCAATGGCTTGTGGCATGGAAAGAAAAGATGTCTGTATTACAACTTTAGCTCTGTTTAGTCAGTTTTCTTCCTCAAGAGAGAGAGGCATATTTAACATGCAGATTGTCATGTGCCCACTGTTGGCCCATGACACAGAAGCCACCAAACCCCGAGGTGCTGGGGGCCGGCGTCCGCACACCTCCCTGGCCTAGTTGCCTCCGGCATCTTGCAGCCATGTGTGACGTGTGTTTGGCTGTGTGGATTTCTGGTTTGCATCATTCATGTTAAGTGCATCCTCAAGAAGCAGGGCGGCAGCTTCCTGCCAAGAAACCGCTGCTTTTGCCTGTCGTGCTAGCATTGCCTTCAGGCCAACGTGAAAATGGCAAGGCTGGTATTTCTACTACTTAGAGCAACCCTTTGTCCACCTCTTTCAAAGTAAATCTAATGACAGAGCAAGGTGTCGTCAACATCCCCGGTCACTAGCAATGAGCCTTAGCCTCTTTGTAGATGAGGGAATGATAGAGGCCCATGGATATAATGTATAAGTAAATAAATAATTGTATGTCTCTTGAAAATTGTTCTTTAATTTTTCCCAATATGGATAACAAGATCTCAAGAAAAAAAAGTGGCTTGGAGATCCCCTGGTGTAAACTATAAATATATAAATATATAAATATAAGTATATTTGAATTTGTAGTTTGCTCTGCGCTTCCTAACTGCTTTAAGAAATGAGAGGGAGATAGAAAGAGAGGGGCAGTTAGGATCTAACTCTCCTACTCAGAAATGATAAAACATACTATTTCTAGAAAGGAAGGGGAGGGGCCGGGGATCTAGCTCAGTGGCCTAAGTACCTGCCTGGCAAGCGCAAGGTCGTGTGTTCAATCCCTGGTGCTGCAAAAAAAAAAAAAAAAAAAAAAAAAAGAAAGGAAGGGGAGGGAAGAGAAATGTTTCTGATGAGATCTGCCCTGGTTTGACCTGGACAGTACCCTCAACTTTTCCCCATGGCAGATGCTATAGGAGTTTTCTTTGACAGCTTCATGAAGGACTTTTGAGAAGTCTATGAGTGTGGATGCCCCAATGGGCCTCCAGGGGTGGGAGAGCCACCTCTTCAGGGTTACAGTTTGATGCTTTTGTGCTCGTGGCCCAGTTGAGACATCTGGGACCTCATTAAGGGTAGGTTAAGGGAGGTGCCAAAGGCCTTGAAAAACTGGTATCCTAATTATGCTGTATATCAGCTCTGGGTTAAACCAGGGCTGTGTTGCCCACTGGCTGTCTGAATGGGGAAATCCCTCTGTCCTCGCTGGTAGGTGGCCCCACCCCAGCCCCCTACCATGTGCCCTCCCTCACCCCTGCTCTGAACACCGTAGGAAACCCCTTCTTCCTGCGGACCCAGACACACATCTGCATTGGTCCAGGTCCATTTTTGACCCAGCGGGCCCAAGCTCCCATCAGTCTCTCCGTCTCTCTCCTGCTCTCTGGAGTCCTGCATCCATCCTGAGCCTTCTAGTCCTGATGCATGAATACCTCCGCCCCTCCTAGGTGTGACCTGGGGAGGTCACCTGTCCTGGCCTCAGGTCCCT